>OMLB01058950.1:0-28735 GCA_900302555.1 Myripristis jacobus
CTTCCTCACAAACAGACCCCAGTCAGTTCGGATTGGCAGTCTCTCCTCCTCCACTCTAGTGCTCAACACCGGAGCACCCCAGGGCTGTGTGCTCAGCCCCCTCCTGTTCACGCTGTACACCCACGACTGCAACCCCCGACATGGAGAGAACTCTATTGTGAAGTTCGCAGATGACACCACCATCATCGGCCGGATCTCCAACAATGATGAGTTTTCATATCGGGAGGAAATCAACCATCTTGCAGAATGGTGCACAGAAAACAACCTACTGCTCAACGTCAGCAAAACCAAAGAGCTGATAGTTGATTATAGAAAAAAGGAGGCAAAGACACACAACCCTGTTTACATCAATGGAGCTGAGGTGGAGCAAGTGAGCAGTTTTAAGTTCCTGGGAATCAACCTAACAGAGAACCTGACATGGACTTCACATATCTCTGTCCTGGTTAAAAAAGCTCAGAAACGGCTTTATTTCTTAAGGAAACTTAAGAAAGCAAAATTCCCACACCTGTACACGGTACCTGCAATCAGTATAGAGACTAGTATAATGACTTCATGAAACACAGCACGTAACGTCACAGTCGAACCTCGAGAGCACTGATTCAAACACCCAAAAAGCAAAGATTCCATCTCAGGGAAGTACTCTGGCCAGTAAGCTATTGTTCATAATATTACCAAACGAATGCATTTGCACATGAAATTTTGATAGATTTTGTTATCCTGCAACACTTGGTTGGTGACATCATCACTCTGGTGTAGAACTTATATTCTTAGAAAGTTAAATTAGAATCGTGTGCATGTGCGCAGGTCAGAGTTTTAAACAGCTGAAGTCTGTCAGGATGTTTCATTGTTTTTTCTGAGCTTCATGGCAGGGAGACTGCAACAGCAAAGTTGGAGAGGTTTTTGCTAGCCTAACTTGAGCCTGCAGGGGTTTCAAGAAATTTCACCGCCTAAAGATTTTTGGCTTTCCGGTGTTGTGTCACAGGTTGTTTTTGGGTTAGGGTTAGGGTTTGGCTGTTTTCCTTGACAATGAAGAGCTGCAGTGAAGAAAAGCAAGGTCAGGTAATAGGTAATATCTATTTCACTCAGAACTTCATTTGTTCTTACAAATGATGCTGTATTATTTGTATATGTCTATAATGTCTGCTGTGTTAGCAGGGTTGGGGAGTAACAGAATACAGGTAACAGTGTCACGGATTTTGATATATGAGTATATGAATAAATATGAGTAAATATTCTGTTACAGTTACAGCTTAAATTGGTGGTATTCTGAATGTAATGGAATGCAACATGATGCAAAAATAGAATTCTTGAAGGGACTACATTATTTGTTTTGCTTTATTTGCACTAAAACTCAGGCCTGTATTTTCCACAAAGATTTTTTTTAACGTGCAACAATTGTACCTGGCAGGCTGCCACGCACCACAGGACACTGGCAGGGGAGACACAGCCAGGACACAGCAGCTGATTTGTTATTTTTTACCAAGGGGGATGGTCCAATGGGAGCAAACACCTACAGTAAAAACTACATCTGTAGTCAAATATTTTGTTGCAGAGGTGTATTTAGGGTGTATTTTTAGCAGCAGTGATGCTACAGAATGATCATAGAAACATTACAGTAATATTATAGGAATACTACAGGCAGCAGAATATCTCTCATCCTCCTGCTCCTCCGCGACTAGAATATGTTAGAATAGAATACGTTTAACTTGTGTAATCTAATGGATTACGTTACAAATGACATTTTAGAGCATGTAATCAGTAATCTGTAGTAGAATTTAAAAGTAACCCTCCCAACACTGTACATCACAAAGTAGAAGTTACATTCAAATGTTTTCTGTTAATCAAACCTGATAGCATGTAACCCTGACACAGCTTCTGTCTGCTGGACCACTTTGATGGAAAAACAATAATTTGTAGTCCCATTTGAAGCTGAGGTGCTTCAATCATAACATGCAGTTTTCAAGTAGATTTTACACACTTTTATATAATTTATAGTATCGTTTACAGTGCAATGCAACCATCTTTATTTCCCATGTCTTTGTTGATTGCTTCAAACAATGTGTGTCTGTCAAGTGAAGGTAAACAACAAATGCCTTTCTGTTTCTCTGCAGACACTACAGGGAGGGGGTAGGAGTGTGGAGCTTTCACAGATTCGATTCTCTGCACCAGCAAAAGATAAACAAGATGTTTTGCATTTTTCATCTGGGTTTTTTCCTTTTCATTTCCCCCCATCATCACCATGATCCCAGAGGAGACACATAAAATGACAGGCAATGGTTTATTTATCTATTTTGTAAGTATGTATGTATGTTAGCTTCTCCCATCTCACAGATGTCAGCCCTGTTGGACTTACAGGGCAGTTTACCACTTTCCTGACATGAGCAAAGAGAGATGCATTATAAGTTTAGTTATAACTGTGCATTCAAGATAAATATAAATCATAAAATTCAGTACAATGAAATGCCCGGATTCTGTGAATAGAAAAAAAAGATGTAAGCAACTCCTATTTGCAAGTATTACACAGTAAGTGACATTATAAGGAGAGTCTTTCCATTTCTGGAAATTTAAATCCTGCTATTGATTAGGAATATTTTGTCTACTGCTGTATGTGCACTTGATATAAACTTTACTGAAAAGAAAAAAAAAAACGTTTAACATTTAACAGGTTCTCTCAATTCACATTATCTAATACCGTGAAACAGAGTGAAAATCATTTTCATCTTTTAAATGACAAAAGTGTACATAACTGCAGTTCTTCAGGTAGACCTTTAAATCTGCTCAGCTGCCCCAGTCAGCTGAGCACATACTGACCTTTGGCCTCCTAAGGTTCAGGACGCAAGTGTGACTTCATCTGGACAAAAACACTAAGCTGTGTTTTATTCCACACACCCTCTGCTCACTGTTCCACTCACTAAATCCATGCCTCTGTATTGATTATTTCAAAATGTATATTGTACACCAGAATTAGTTCATCAGAGACTCAATCCCTTGTGGGCAAATGATGAGGTTTATTTTGATTTAAAATATTGTTAGTCAACTTTCCTCCTGACATTTGAAATTATATAATTTCGCATTGCATGAATTTGGCTATACAGGTTCATAAAGTTGTCAATAGGTTAAAAATCCAAAGTCCCCACATGGTTACATCATATTATACCACTAAAGCAAGAGCCTGTCTTGCTCAACGGGCAAATGCTTTTTTCCTTAATGTTCATATATTCAACCATGAAAAAGATATAATTCATATTAGCTTGTACATTTCAAAATGACAGATTCAAACATTAAAATGTGTCACCACTGTACATCACTTCATCTTCCATTATTAATAGTACCACAAATTCAACATGTTCAACATTTTCTACACTATGAAAACAGGATCAAGAGTGACATAAAGGGCAAACAAAGACAGAGTCTCCTTGTTTTTTTTTTTTTTTTTTTTCCCAGACAGTGTGGGAAACCAGTTTGTATTGCATGGGGTGGTTCATTTCCACACACATTACACACCTGCAGCAGGGGCTTTATACAGCTTTGAATGAAATTACACACAAAAAAGGAAAAGAAATCCACCTAGAGCTGAATAAATCCATTTATTCCCAGGAGGATCTCCATTAGTCAACCATCAAAGCATAAGTTGTGGATTTTACCTCTTGTAACCCAGCCCTTAATACAAAGATCACCACATACATATGATCAATACACACCCTAGTTTTTCTTTAGCCATTCTGCTTGTCAGCTAACAAGTAAATGGCTTTAATTCACTGAGCAATAACCTGCAGATTCCACAGCACCAAGTCATAAATAACTGACATCACACACCTCTACTTAAGATCTCTCTCTCTTCCTCTCTATCTCTCCCTTTGCTCCTCTCTCCCTCATAACCCTCGTGTCTGCACGTAAATTTGCTTGAGGTGTTTCTCCTTCACATCTCTCATCACAACAACCTCTGTGGCCCTTGCTGAAAATACTTGGTAGATGAGAGCACTTTCAGTCAGTCGTGAATCCTAATCAACGAGAGCAAGGGTGGCAGGATGTGTCCAAAACAAACACAACAAATGCTTGGAAGATGAGGAGAGGAAGACTAAGAGACACACCAAAACAGACCCACAGGAGAGAGGGAGACAGAAGGAGAGGGAGAGTACCCGTCCACATCTCATTTCTTATAAGATACACCACTGTGGGATAAACTTCTACCTAAAAAAGCAAAATATACTTTTCTCATATTTGTTGATCTTTCCAGTTCTCCAAAATATAATGTGAAGAGGAAAAACAAACAAACAGGTAATACCAATAAATGAGCCGTAACACTCATACATGCCCGTGTTGTCCTGTTTTGATTATTGTAAACAGCAATAGTGAAAACAGAGTTTATCATTTGCTCACATGGCAGTGAAAATAATCTCTGCAGCATAAGGATAAAGCAGCTATTGAATCAAACTGAGAGAGAGAGAGAGAGAGAGAGAGAGAGAGAGAGAGAGAGAGTCTGAACTGAAACAGAGAGGGAGGGAGAGAATCAGGACAGAGACAGAGAGAAAGAATACGCTAGAAGGCTGTGAGGCTTGGAGGACAGATCCAGATTTGCTGGTTGGACTGGTAAGTCGGGGGGGGTTGTGGGCTGACTTTCAGAGTTTGACAGGTGTGGTGACACACGGACAGAAACAGATACACAGAGGAAGACAGGGAGGAGTGAGGCACTGGAATATAGACATCCAGGTGGAGTGAAGACAAAGCAGTGCGGCTGTATCCTGTGCACACTGTGGCCATCACTGTGAGTATAGCCCTCAATGAACACTTTGACCGCCAACCTCATCTGACCTCAGGGTGACACTCTGGTGTGTGTTTTTATTTCTGTGTGAAAGAGAGAGACACTGCAACAGGCACCTGTGTAGAAAAGCCCAACTTTGGACAGTCACAGTTTTTGCTCTGCTTTGTCTTTGTGCCAGCGGGAGCTGTGGAGCCCTTGGAAGAAGAGAAGAACAGAGAAAGAGACACAAACAAGAAGAGAGAGGCAGCAGGAGAGAGCCAGAGAGGAGTGAGAGATGGCAGAGGCCCCAAAGATTGAACTCTTCATTAAGGTAAGACCCTGTGATGTGTAAATCAGCGCCTCAAATTCCTGCTTGGATGCTTCACCACAAGTGTAACTGCAGTTAATGTGGATACAAGCTCTATTTATGTTTATGAGAAGCAACAGTAAACTCACAAATGTATGCAGTGACAAATGATCCAAAAACAAGCATATTTCAAATGATCTTAAAGAGATCATTTGACATTTTTAATTTTAGTTGGTTGCTTCTCTTCCAGCTAGCCTAAATTTCTCTGTTTAAAACAAAACAAACAAACAAACAAAAAACTTTCATTTTAAATATATTTACAATTTAATGATGACTTTCGGAGCAGAACAGGCAAAACAAGAATATCTGTGCAGGAATTTACACCAGTTTCACACAGCAGCCTTAAGCCAAGCGGCGGCCGCAGTTTGATGGATTCCACACAGTAACGTAGCCACTCCAAACCTGATCGATGCTGGTATGATCTGAATGCAGCTTGTGGCAGCTGCTATCTGCTGTGCTCATCTGGGGGAGTGACCAGGCTCAACAACAAAAATGAGGTGTGATAGCTTGGTTCTCTGTGTGGTCGGCTGCATCACAACGGTTCCCTCACAGCCAAGCTACCGCTGCGCCTTTTAGAGCAATGTTTCCTCCACAAGTGAAATCTGTCACATTTGTAAAATATGATTTTCACTCCTCTGTATTTGACCAACACATTTACTCTTTATATAGAGCTGAGTTTATAGCGGAATGTATTACAGTGTGTTTGCATTTAATGTAATAAATATCCATTTCTCACTCTTTCTTTCTCTCTTTTCTGTATGTGTGTGTACTTGTCTGTCTGTCTGTCTGCCTGCCTGCCTGTGTGTCTGTGTGTCAGGCCAGCGATGACGGCGAGAGTGTGGGAAACTGTCCTTTTTGCCAGAGACTCTTCATGATTCTCTGGTTGAAAGGGGCCAACTTCATGCTCACCACTGTGGACATGAAGAGGTGACAGGACACGTCTTTCTTTCTCTGTCAACACGTCTCTAGTTTTTTCTTCCTTCCTTCCTTCCTTCCTTCTTTCTTTCTTTCTTAGTTAAGATGTCTCTTGTTCTTTCCTCCTACCTTCCCTCTTTCTTTCTTTCTTTCATTAAATGTCTGTATTCGTGGCCGGTGTCTTTAAGATCTATCTCAAGGTAGTAACTTTATGTAACTGAGAAATTACCTGAAAATGTATTTCAAGATGTTGACACAAATCTGGAGCAGCACCCTGTGACGCAGCATGTTATGCTTTTCATGGCCATTTCCTTATCTTTGACTGGTTCATGGCTGGAAGGTTTTTGATTGTTATGCTATTTTGATCTGACCAGGTTTGACAAGCTAAATGTTGTTTGTGTCCTGCTGTTCCTTGGCAGGGCTCCTGAGGTGCTCAAGGACTTGGCTCCCGGCTCTCAGCCTCCATTCCTCATCTACAACGGCGAGGTCCGCACAGACACCAACAAGATTGAGGAGTTCTTGGAGGAGACATTAGCCCCGCCACAGTAAGTGGAGAGCATCACCTTTCCTCTCAGCAAAACAAAAGAATATGGAGGAACAAACACACGTGTGTATGCACATGTGTAGATTTATGAATTCATTTTCTGTAAAGTGTCTTTGAATATCTTGGAAAAAAACACACACATTACGCTTATGACATATCTTGTTATGAATCATTCATGTGTGCAGTCAAAAATGTTTTTTTTCTCTAATTGCAGGTATCCAAAACTGTGCTGTCGATACAAAGAGTCAAACGGTGCTGGAGATGACATCTTCCATAAATTCTCTGCATATATCAAGAATGGCAACCCTGGACTTAATGACAGTAAGAGCATCAGTTAAAAGTGATAATATCATGCTTTCTGTTTGATCAAAAATATTTTATGTAGCCCATCTCCACATGCAGGATATTTTGACCCCATGGGTAAAATAAATATTACATAGGACAGTTCTACATCATAGTCCTCACTGCCACTTCACAATGATGGGAAATAGTCAGAGGATGCATCTTGACTTGCAAGCAACTGAAGATTATAAAAATCTGGGCAAAAATACAATTTTCAGTGTTACTGTGTTGTTGTGGGGAAAGTGACATCATAAGTGAGCTTTTATGCAGTGACAGTCTTAAGGTAAGAGAACCAGGACAGACATCTACAAGTCAATGCTTCAAATTCCTGGATGAGCAGGAAAATCTTCAAATCTTGTTGAAATATCTGCTCGCTTCCCTTAACAGTCACTGTCACTGTTGGCTGCTCAAGTGCTGGGCAGCTCCGTGGTGTAAATATGTAAAGCTGTTGCTACAAAGAGCTTACCTGCTCACAAAATGTTCCTTGAACTAAAAAAACCACAAAAAAACTCAAATCTAGATCATTAATGCACATACTTGATGATACTGTACTATATAAAAGCATACAAACCTATAGAGCTTCAGTATAAATCAATATAGATATAACTTCAGTATAGATCAGCAAAGACTGCCACAAATCTGGAGTGATTAATAAATAGACTACCATGGAAGCTCCTCCATAATGTTCCACTCAGTTGAAGCCACTGATTTAAAGCCCATGCCGTTCCTTTCTCTGTTGACTCCTTTTGCTTCACCGCAACATCAGGACAGAACCTTTATGTCACACTGTGGTCTCTTTCAGTGCTAGAGAAGAAGTTTCTTAAAACTCTGATAAAACTGGACAGATACCTACTGACCCCTCTCCCGCATGAGCTGGACCAGAACCCTGATGCCAACGAGTCCTCACGCCAATACCTGGACGGCAACTCGCTCACCTTGGCAGACTGCAACCTGCTGCCCAAACTCAACATAGTCAAGGTCAGCAGAACACACCAGGGTGGCATTGGCTGCACATATTTCACACATGTTACATATAATACTCAACCAACCGATGGAATATTTCCTTCCAACATAAAGCACAGAGTTAATTTCTTGGCTTTTATGTCATCTCAGAAATTTCAGCTCCAAAGTGGAAGAGCTGTAAAAGAAGCATCAGTGGGATCATCACCAATAATGTCTTTATTTGTTTTAGTTGGCTTCTGTATGAATCGATTCTCAGAGTTTACTTTTTAATTTGCACAAACTGTTGATAATCTTTCTAATGATTTCTTTTTTCATGCATGCGTCTTCCTCTGGCCCAGGTGGTGTGTAAGAAGTACCGCGACTTTGCAATTCCTCCGGCACTAAAAGGCCTGACACAGTACCTGGATAAGGCCTACCAGCAAGACGAGTTCCGCTACACCTGCCCCAATGACTCAGAGATCCTCCTGGCCTACCACTCTGTGGCCAAGTACCTTACCAAATAAACAGAGGGTGAGAGATAAAGCAAAAACAAGGCAATAGAAGAGCAGAACGAGCACTCTATGCAAAAGACAAACGATAATGCTTCAGTATCACAGGAAAGTGATTTTGATTTTATCTGTATCAGAATTGTTTGAACATGCTTAATGAAAATGATTTGTTCTCTGATTTGCTTCATACTGCCTTTGTATTGTTGTGTTCATGAATTGGGTTCTGATACTGTACAAACAGCAAACAAACCACTCCTTTAAAGTTGTTTCAGATTTTTATATGTAGATGTACTGCACCTTGTAATTGTTCTGATGTGGATTTCTTATTGCACAATTATAAGCACTGTATATACCAGCAAAGATTTCTGTTATGTAATCGCATGGTATACATTTATTATGTATGTATAAGCTGAGGTAAAGTGCTTTGAAATCTTTGGAAACCAGTTTTGAATTAATACATGTAAACTACAGGCAACACAAACAGCCTCAGCTATGGCATAGTTCTGACGCAGAGACACTGACTATGTGAAATTATACTTATCTCTATTTTTATGGTGAGTTTTCACACCAACAAAAAACATTAAGCTCTGTAGAAAATGATTTATCATCACTCAGTTTTAAATTGTCCATGACACTCTAAACTCTTAATATTTTAATTTGTTCTGTAAAGTATTCAAATATAAATTGCAGACGTTCTGATACAGTTTTGGTATGAATATTTGTCATGAGGCAGTATGCTCAATAAATGTCTGTAATGTAAATGTAAGTAAATGTGGTTAGTGTTGTATGCTCAGTACTTAGTAAGCAAATCGAGACAAAAGCAGAGGCCATAGACAGTGGAAAGAGGAAACAAAAAGAAGGAACAGGAAGGGAAAGAAACAGTTAAACGTGAAAAATGGTTTTAAAAATAGTGTGATTAGGTCATCGAAGAATACGTCATTGAAGAATTAATTTATTGTATGAAAATAATAATAAAGAAACTTAATTTTCTTCTTCCTTAGTGTTTTTTCTTAATCAAGTTTCCATACGGTCCATGTAAAAATCAAATGTGCTTGTTATGATGTGTATAATCTGTTGTGTATTTGTATGGGTCTCATCACTAAGAGAGAGAACAGCAAACAGACCTGCATCATAAATTTAATTTAAATCTAATACATGAAACAATCCACATGCTATTCTGTCTACATGAAGGCAAAACAAATCTAGCTACTCAAAATCAAAAATACATTCCCCCCAAAACCCAGACTTTTACAGAACCAATTTTACCATGTTTTATGACTATTATTCAAGACCTTGGCTTTCTAATGACATTTATATTTTCAACCATTCCATCTTTTAATCTCCTTTTTTTCAGCTGACAAAAAAGCACCCATGCGGACATTTCAGTGTGTATTTCTCAAACATTTTGAGTCATTTTCCTGTGTGGACCAACAATTATGCTCCAGTACTACAGTGGATACAAGTGCAGGTTCCAAGGGAGCTGGAGAACCAGACTACTTTACAAATGAGGTCCAGCAGTTGACAGTGCACCAAGATATGGCTCCTTAAAAACTTTTATCTCATCACTCTCAGTTTACGTCTGTTTCCCACTTCCCTTTTACAGTCCTTAATCTGTGCTTCCTTGTCTTGTGTTGCAGAATAACACAAGAATAACAAAAGCTGATTCAGTTTGTGTTTTTTAATAACTTCTAGGAGGGTTTTTTTCTTTTCAGAGCTTAAGCTGTCTCCAGTGACAATGAGCAACGGTGGTTTGTGTCCATGCTGTGTGAATAAGGCCTGCACAAGCATTTCAGAAGCACTCCTTTGCAAATCCTCCTGTTCATCACATATGCATATTTATTTTCCAGAGTGTCAGGATAAAAAAAGCTATGCTCGATTTGCAACGTTGCTTTGCCACTTGGTGCTGGAATTCTAAATTTGTTTGATTTTTACAATCAGAAAGTTTTTTTTCTTGAAAAGCATTATTTGTTTAAATTCAGTTTCTGTGTTACATGTAACCGAGCCGCATAGATCTTATTATGCTGCAACCTAATTTATAGAAATAAAACAGTGGTCCACAACATCCACTTATATATGTATCTATATCTGTATATATACACTCAGTTGCCACTTTATTAGGTCCACCTGTACAATCTAATATAATCCAATCCAACTGTTGTGCCATAAAGTTTCCTTTCCTGCTGCCTATAATGCTCAGCTTTTCTTTTTGTCACAGTAACAGAGGTGTTCATTCACTTCTGTGTCTGGCATTGAGCTCATAGTTAGTGCTGCTGTTGGACTGGACTGCATTTGATTGAGAGGTGTTTCAACTATTCTGTCTCCATCATGCATATAAATAGGGACAACAAAAAATAGAAACACCTCTCAATATAATGTAGTCCAGTACAAGACCTCTGCAAACTACAGCCTCAGTAATAAACATAGAATTACATTTACACATTCTCCACAATGGCAACACAAACTGAACATTATAAACATTCTTAAAAGGTAGAATTTATGGCGGAGCTGTTGCTGTGAAATGCATTAGATTGTACAGGTGGACCTGAGAGAGTGGACATATATTTAGCTATGTATGCATGTATGTATGTATGTATCTATTTATCTATCTATCTATAGAAAGGGATATATAGATATAGATATATAGATAGATATAGATATATAGATAAAGATGTATACATATAGACAGTTTTTGTCTACTTCATCTTCCTCTTCTTTGTCATGTTTAATTCTTATGGCAAAGTAAATGGGTGCAAAACGCCACCTACTGTACAGGGACATATAGCATCAACTCTATACATAACTAATAGGTTATTGATTCTCTCCATTCTCTTGCTGTGTTTGTTGCTTTCACCAAACTAGACTGTGCTCTGCCACATTGCCACCGCTTGCAGTCATAGTCACTCCTCTCATCTGTAATATCTCTCTCAGACTCTACCAAGGACTGCCATGATACCAGCCGAAAGATCTGCAACTGAAGCTCACAAAAGTAACCAGCAAATATCACCTTTTAAGAAAGCTCTTTCATTTTACTTCTTACTTGAGTAGGCAGATATAGGCAACATGAACATCTTAAGTTAAAAGCACAAGAAATTAAAAATCTGTAAAGAGCAGCAATCACTTGGCAGATTGGCCTGTTTCGAAACAGGACCCTGTCTGCTTTAGAGTGAAAGTCGGAGTTTTTTAAGAGGTCTAATTCGTTCAACACAAGTCCACAGCTTGACAGCTCTTTCGGCTTTTGACAAGCGGTTCAAACTGGCAAAAGTCACCGCCACATTTCTAACATTTATCAGAAACAATGTCTTCACGTCTAACGACAAGTGACAGAATTCAACACAGTCTCCACAGCTGTGTCAGATGATGCCCTTCTCGATTTTGTAAACAGGAAGAATTTTTCAACTGTCTGATTGGATGAGTAGTTTACACGGTATCGAGGCAACGGCGGACATCACAGCAGCTATTGGTCCATGCAGCGAAGGAGGCGGAGTTAAGCAACTGTCAGCATAAAAGAAAACTTTGTTAGCCACCTGCTAACTTTTGTCCATCGGCCGCGGGCATTAGTGCCAACGAAAAAGTGGCACAGTCACCTCCCCAGGCATCGGCGAAAGTAAGGACTGTCTTAATACACCGGGCTTTTTGTGAAGGTTGGCCGTGTAGTTGATTTACTTTGGTGCTAACTTGAGTTTATCAAGCAAAGTAGATGGATGGCTAATGTTATTTTAGCTAATACGTGGCTAGCTAACGTTGAGCTTGTTGATAAGAGAGCGCAGAATTCAGTCAGGGCAACGCTAAACGGCCAGAATTAGTCACAAAATACCTGGCAGTTTTGTTGCTATTGTGTGTACAGTAGTTTTCCAGCCATTTTATTCGTTGTGTAAGTTAAAGATGATGTATTGACATAGTTGGGCTCAAGAGGCTAAGACGGCTGACCTGGTGCCTGACACGCAGCTAATGCACAGTCCATGTCTCTCCTGATATAACTTTCATTCCTGCAACTTGGACACCCTCCTTAAAATTCAACACACAGGGCTATTTAAAGCGCGATTATACAAGATCATTGTACTTGTATACTTTGTTTAAATCCATAACGATTGACAGGATGGAGTGCCAAGGAGTGGATGACGTACCCCTGTGCACCTGGGCCAGTTCAGTAAGCACCATCATTTCTTAAAAATAATAGTTAATAGTGTTATAATATTTTTCTTGTATATTAGATTTGACTGGGTTTCTTCTTCTTTTTCTTCTTCTTCTTTTTTAATCTTCTTAGATATTGATGAACAGCAAAAATGACATCAGAGCACGAGTGCAACAGTTTGTGGAGGAGAGGATGCAGACCACTATGGTATGGCTTGGTGTCTCTGATACAGTGAAGTACTCAACTACGTTTCTGATTTTAGAGCTGACATGACACAGTCATTTTAGATCAACACTTAAAATTGCAAAAGATTTCCAACAAGAGTCTGTTTCACTGAAAATTAAGTTATGTGTGCCATTGGGCTGGGCGATATATCGTTAAATCATTGACATCATTATATTAAACTACATATCATCTGGGTTTTCAGATTTTGTAATATTGTAATATGGCAATAATTGTTGTTTTTTCCTGGTTTTAAAAGTTGTATTACAGTAAATACATGCAGTTCTCTGATCCTATTAGACTGTTGGAGCAGTTTTACTGTTTGTCTGTACTTTCTTGGTTAATATCCACATTACTAATGATTGTTTACCCTTGTGTATAAATATATGAAAGCACCAACAGGCATTCCTACAATATTGCCACAATATCAATATTGAGGTCAAAAATATTGTGCTATTTGATTTGGTTCATATCGTGCAGCTCTAATGTGCATTCAAGGAGCCTATTTTGCATTTTGTGTATTCCACATTAGGTTAAAAAACTCCATAGATTGCTCATATTGATAAACAGGGATTGGATGTCTCAGGAGAAGGCATACCAAAAAAATAAGCTTTCAAATGAATATAACCATTAAGTGTTTATCTTATTGTACAGACAGTTTTTTTCCATGATGCATGTGTTTTTTTTTTTTGTTTTTAATCAGTGATGTCACCAGTGCTCTATGCCTCCTTGCATAGCCAAAGGAAGTGAAAGGGGATGTGCATGCTGATATAAAACAAACCTACAGGAAGTTTGTATTGGATGTCCACCTTCAGGCAACAATGTGCATTATGTTAGGCAGCAGTCTTTCAGTTGAAAATTGTCAGCTGAACAGAACGTTCCGGCCTGAATTCCCTGCCTTTTCCTCAGTGACCATAAGATTATATTTAAATAGTCTGTGGAATGCTTTCCCTCCAGCCCTTAAGGATTATCACTGACGCTAATGCTCACAATAGAGAAATGATAGTAAGCCATTTTCAGATTAATGATTGCGTCAAGGAAGTAGAGAACTTGTTTTTCCAAGTGTATTGAAGCAGCGCCTGTATCCCAGTTTTGTCCCCTCTGAGTAAGCATCCTTCCCACATGTACAGACCGCTATGGCTTTACTCTGGTTTGTCTTTTAGCTCACTGGTGTACTGATTGGAGCCGCAGTAGCAGTCTCTCTGATCGGCATCGTGGTGCTCTTTGTTTACAGGAGATACAAGCTGGCCCGTGAGTAATCCATTCACCTCTCCCTGAGCTTCATAATGCAGTCATTCTGATTCTTGAGTGTAACAATGACAAAGTCATTTCCCAGTATGGGGTTCATTAAGGACTACTGCTTGGTTGAAAATGTGACTTTTAAAATGCATACAAATATAGACTAAAGTGCCTTTATCTGCATTTGTTTTTGTGTGTGTGACAAGGTGAACAGCAGCCTGGTGTACCGCACTATCGTTTCAGGAAAAGGGATAAAGTGCTCTTCTATGGAAGGAAGATAATGCGAAAGGTTCACTCTATTTTTCTTTGTCTCACACCAAAGACACACTTGTTGACAAGCACTTGCTGTTGCTGCCTCTTCTTATCAAACTCATCCTCGAACCATGAATAAGTATAGGCATTTATAGTACATATTTTCTTACCTTGCATATAAATATGCAAGTATAACTAGTTATATGTACCAAATGTTAACGTGATATGAGCAGAATTTTCTATTTTTTCCTTGCATGAAATAAATGTATTAATTTTCTCCTAAAGGTTGTTGAGGGATTGTGGTTTACACTTATGTATGAAACTCTACAGGCAACATTATCGTTAAAGTTGTTTTAAAGCCACCTATCCGTGTTATGCACATTGATATGTCAAGACTGAAACATGTAGCTTACATATTAGTGAAAGGCAAGCCCTCATGATCTTATTGCATCCCCTTATAAAAAAAATCATAATGCAAAAATATTTGCTCTTTCATTCACTAGAGGGCAGGCACTGAGAGATAAACACTCTGTTCCTCAAGGTTTGGCCTTGACAATGTTATTCATTTCACCCATTTTAAATAGATTCTCTGTTTCTACCTACTAATTAGCTTTTTACTTGGAGAAAATGTTTTTTTTTTGTCTGTTTTAAAGGACAGCAACCTTTTAATGTTGAATATCTTTTTCTTCATTGAAGGTCCAGACGCTTTCCTCTACTCCTTCCACCCCAACTACCTCAGTGTCCAAACAACCACAGCGCATACGCAAGAGAACCAAAGTTTTAAGCATAGCTCGCAAGTACGATCTGTTAACATTACAGTTCCTATTGTTACATGTGTGTGTGTGTGCATATGAATGGAGACATCCATTAGCAGTCAACTTGTTTGAAAAACCTCAAATTAGTGGAGTCTTTGTGTTGAATAGCAGAATTTGTAAGTTGGCTTTTGTGATTCTGGTTATCCGGCAGAATCCTCCGGATACGTAAAGACCCTCCCACCTTGCAGCCCAAGGAGCCCCCACCCTCCCTGCTGGAGGCTGATCTAACGGAGTTTGACGTGCAGAGCTCCAACCTGCCCTCTGAGGTCCTCTATATGCTTAAGAATGTCAGGTATGTGTGAGTTTAAGATGCATATAAAGAGAATGGTTCCCGATAAAGTAGTCTTTTTCAGTTGTGAAAGTGTGTGTGATTCCTGTGTTTATCTGTATTTTTTCAAGGGTCCTGGGCCACTTTGAGAAACCCCTGTTTCTAGAGCTGTGCCGCCACATGGTTTTTGTTGAGCTGCAGGAGGGCGAGGGTCTGTTCAGGCCTGGAGACGACGACGACAGCATTTATGTTGTTCAGGACGGACGACTAGAGCTCTGTATCCATGAGAACGTACGTAAGCAGCAGACCAGTCTTCAGCAGACTTTAGGTTCAGGTTCATTCAGGAACTCTATTTTCTTCAAAATTCCAGAACCTAATTTGTTTTGGCCACAAAATGGTTGTTGTGCATCTCACATTTTGTTTATAACTTATGCAATTGAGCAATTGCAGTCGGAGCAAAGGCTAACATTTGTTATTTAAAAAGTCAGGACTTGTTATATTTAGCACCCAGTGAGCAGCACTTAAACTTGAGCAGGAGTGCTTCAATAGAGCTGCGTTTTTAGGGGCGAACAGTTTAAAAACAAACCAGCAAGAAAGTAATTAGAAAGGATGTTCGATAACTTGCTGGTAAGTGTTTCTTCATCAACATTAAGTGTTGCCAGTGTTGCCCACACATAGGCTGTACTTGACAGCCTGCTATGTTAATGGCCACCCAAGCATATTTTTATTTATTTTAACAGTAGTTGACAATTTATGCACCCTTTCTTTCATTTTTATGTTAACTTATTTAGCCTGATTTGATTTCTCATTACAGCTTTTATCAGTGTTCCTTGCCATAGTAATATTTCCAAGAATAACTCAATATGTTGGAATTACATATGATTGATTTGTTTACTGTATTCCCTTTGTTGTGCTCTCTCTCGTAAAATAGAGAGACATATAAAAATATAAAAAAAACTTGATTAACAAAAAACAAAACAAAAAATAAGAAAAACATTTTATTTATCCTTTTGAGGAAAGGCTTTTCTTATTTATTCATACCAAGACCCAATACCCCAACACCCCTTGTTTCCATTTTGGCTGTGATGTGTGGATATGTTGAAACAAGTCCAGTTCAGCCGAGTACAAACCCATATCCCTTTTAATGCTAATTTCCTGTAAGAACAAAATGCATGTAAGCACCTCTCCTCCCAAGTGCTTTGTTTGGCCATTGGAGAACTACTTCCTCATATAACCATGTCAAGCAGGTTGCAGATGCAGAAATACTTTTGCAATAGGATAAACGCAGTGTTTTGATAAATAACTGCTAGCTTCTACTTGGTAACTTTATAAGTGCAGTTTGGCGCAGTCTTGACCTCTTTGTTTGAGATGCAAAACAGTAACCTACAGTTACTCACAATTCCTCTTTGTACACATACATACAAAACAGGGAAATGGTAATGTGTCAGAGAACTTGTTCTTTGGCATTGTTAGCACACAGAATCAAATATCTCAGTTCATAGCAGATCAAGTATTTCAGTCATGTACAGCATTCGTAACTGGGGTCACTGGGTGATCACAAGGTATGAATTAAATCCATGTGGTGGCTTCTGCCTTGGACTTTTAGGCAATGTGTTAGAGGTGTTACTTGATCTACATTAGAGCCACCATTATGAATCAAACTCATTAGGCTTAAAGGAGCTTTATCCTTTGCTGTGCAGTGTAAATATGCAGCACGTAAGACCCATAGAACTGTCTTGAATGTTTGGGACACATGGCCTTTTAGCAAAGTTCAAATAGTCTCTGTGGTTCGTGTTGGTCATTTATTGCTTGTGTGTTCTAGGATGGCACAGAACCAGTGGTGAAGGACGTGCTCCCAGGAGACAGTGTCCACAGCCTGCTCAGTATTCTGGACATCATCACCGTGAGCTCCTTATTTCTCCTCCATCTGTGCCTCAGACTGACTTCTCTGCTTCTGTCCTCTGTTGCCCTCTAATTTGTGTTCTCTCTCTCTCTCGCTCTCTCTCTTTCTGTCTGTCTCATGTTATCCCGTCTCTCTCTCCCTCTGTCTCCTCTCCACTGTCCATATCTCCACTCATGCACCTCTGTCAAGAACAATTATCTCTGTACTCCACGTTCAACCCATTTTGTTCATCCATTATGCCTCCCCCATACTGTTTTGTGTAAAATAGCTTACAATTATGAAAAATGCATAGATCACATACAGTAATACATGCATGAGATAACACAGAGGGGGAATCTGTCCTACTTGTATGACCTGTGTGTGCTCAGTACCAGTCTACGGCCTAGATCCCATGACAATCCCACACCAGCGTTTTCAAAAAGCTTCACTTCACTATCCTCATCCACACTGTAACACCAGACTGGCATTTTCAGACGTACACACCTTGGAGAGTGTTTTCAAAAATCCCAGTTTTCTCAAGTTGAAAGTGCAAACTTAGCAAGGATGGAACACCAACCTACATGCAGTTCGAAAAAAAAGATGCATTTTCAAATTTACCCGGCTTAGTATGGACATACCTTAGGGTTCTTTGGATCGTCATGAACATGTATGTGTGAAAGTATGAGAAATATAAAATGTATTCAATTATTCCATCTCATAAAATAGTATAAATTTTTTGAAAATACGGAAAGATGTTCAGTCCCAAAGTGTACAGAATTACACATTTTAAGGGAGTGGCAGACCCACTGACCTATTGTGATGCTGTTATGAATATTTTTTTATTCAGTGTTGGCAGCCCATCTGAACATTATATTGACACTACCAGGATAGATTTTGAATACCACATAAAGTATTCAAATTCAGAAAATCAAGAAATTAATGTCTGCAATTTTTTAAAATGGAAAATGTTTTGCATATGGAAAGTGCTATTAATTTGAGAGAGGAAAAAATGCCCTTGATCCCATTTATCATTTCATAAGCACAGCCTGATTGGGTGACTGTCAACACTGTAATCAAAGATGATGACAGGTTGATAACTAGGCTTTAAGCTCCCCCATTCTCTTTTTCTTCTTTGTTCACTGCCTTTTTTTTGTTCTTACTGTTTTGTTTTTGCCAGGGTTATCCAGCCCCCTACAAGACTGTGTCGGCACGTGCAGCATCTCGCTCCACTATCTTGCGTTTACCTGCATCAGCGTTTCAGTCAGTCTTTGAGAAGTACCCGGAGACACTTGTGCGCGTCATTCAGGTAACATCTCTAATACTGAGCCCACACTGGATAAAGATGATTTTGTCTTTTTTTTGCACATGCTGCCTCCTTAGGAGCTTCCTCTGGTGCATACACCTGCATCAAAAACATGGCTTTGATTTCACCACGGCCTTGTACACAAAGAGCTTTCCTTTGCTGCTCTGGCTTGCCTCAGTTTTTGACTTCATGTGTGTTCCAGATAATCATGGTGCGCCTGCAGAGAGTCACCTTCCTGGCATTACATAACTACCTGGGCCTAACAACTGAGCTCTTCAATCCGGTAGGAGGGAAATCAGTTTACACACACACAAACACACACATGCACTCAGGATGACTCACATGGAATACCTAAGTACCACTAGTCATAAACATGTACATACACAAGCAGGCAGATGGACGCGTACGCTCTCGGCCACACACGTGCAAGCTAATTTCACACAACATTAAGCACAGCATTGTAACTCAGTCTTTCATGATGCTCTTCAAAATAACAGGGACTGAATAAAAGGGATCCTTGCCTCTCCAGGGGTAAAGGAGAGGGCAGCTTTTACAACGCTCTCATCTTTGAGTTTTCCATAACTGTAAAATCGCTTATTTCCTGTACTAGGGAGATAAAGGGCTGGTTCTAAACCTGCCATTCAGGAACCAGGAAGGAATCAGTGGCTTGTAAGGTTTTTTTTTTTCTTTTGGAATGTGTGCACGCATGGAATGACACACCATTTTTTTGTATCATAACTTACACTTTTTTTTTTTTTTTTTTTTTTTTTAAGCCGTCAAGCATTTTCAAAGAATTCGTCAATTAAATCCCCAAACACTCAATTAAGATAAAGTTACATTATTTTTTGAAGTTCAACATTTCATATGTTTACGCTTGTAAGCACAACTGGCAGCCCTTCAAACGAAAGAGAATTGTTGTTTTCTGTGTGAGTATGTGTTTTATTGCCTCGACTACTTCCTCATATCAAACTGGGCTGAGAACAGTTGAGCTAGAGTGGGAGGCTCTTTGTAAGTGTCTGATGGTATCATGACTGTAGATCCTGGCTACATTTTTAGAGTGGCTGCTCCAGTGGAAATCGGATCCATTCCCCTGACAGAGTTAGTGCATGCTCTGCCATTTAAAGTTACACAGGATGAGAGTTTTTTCTCATATAAAGTATAGTAATTTGCCCACATTCCAGTGAAAATCTTAATATTTAAATTTCTCTGTGCCTTTTTTTATGCTAACAGATGAGATAAATACAGATTTATTTCTACCTAATTGACAGGAGTGTCAGGCAGTGCCCTTGTCAAATGTCAACAGTGTGATTGGGGAGGCCACTCCTGGGAAGATAAATCGCCGTCAACATTTCCAGGAGGAGCTGCCCGCTGGGAGCTCAGAAACCTCCACAGAGACAGGTCACACGCTCTCTCCTGCACACATAAATCACATAAATCATAAATTAAAACTGTTTGCAATGTGTGATGGTGCCTGATCCCCTGTTGATAATATACTTAATATTAAACAGATGGTGCAAAAGACAGCCCTCCAAACACCTGCAGGAAGCCCCGTTCCATCTCGTTGCCCATTGACAGTTCAGGTGGGTCAGCTATGTGTGGTGGCTTTACAGAGCCAATGTGTGCCATGGGTTGAAGAGTTCAATAAGTAGCAACTGTTCATATTCACTGACTTGTACATATTTAGCACAGTCATTTATGTTTAAAAAAAAAAAAAGGACACGCCCATTCCAAACACCTTCCTCCTCTGTCAGGAGTTACAGGAAATGACCTGAACATGGCTTATGAGCGAGCCAGAGTCACCATAGATGAGCCGCCATCCAGCCCTGTCACTCACAAAGTAAGACCCCCCCCGGCCCCTCCATATGATGTCCCCCCCATAATGTACTCCATCTGAACATTCCTTAACACAAACATCTCACTTCCATTTGTACCTGCAACTGTGCATCACATGCACAATACTATTCAATATGATGTCTTTTCTTTTGCTGTTGCCTGTCCTGTCCTTCCTAATCTGTCTCCCTCCTGCCCTCTTCCTGTAGTCCATTCTGAAGAAAAGTGTCACAATGCAGCATACGCCCTCGGCAGTGTTTCATTATACGGACACTGGGGGGCGCAGTAATGCTGTCCACCCCAGCAAGGTCAACGCTATCTTCCAGGCTGCAAAGAAGGACCTGCTAGGAATCATCCAGCTGCAGGTGAGAGAGCAAGGTTGAGGAATAACAAAATGAGAACAGTTTGATCACATAAAATGAAGAAAAATCCCTGAAATGATATGTTATTAATCCCTGTTAAAAAAAAAATAAAGGCTTGACGCATTAGACACAGGGTTAGAATGATCCTGACAAGAGAAAGTTATGATGGATTTAGCATACACAATGTCAAGAGTGTGTTTTTTCTTTTTTTACCTACTGAGTAAGTGTGGCGTTTTCTCAAAAATCCCATTTTTACCACTAGCTTGGCCATGCATGGAACTCTCACTTTTTTGTTCAATAATTTTGAAGTGTTTTTGTACAAATTAGTATGTGTGTTTTCTGTTGCAGGACCCCAGCCTGCTGGAGGGCAGAGTGACCCTCCACCAGGTCAACGCAGGTTCTGTGGTGGCTCGTCAGGGAGACCAGGTTAGAATAACTAGTAGTAATAACTTAGTAGTTGTGATGTTTGTAGGTATGTTTTTTCTTCTCACTGTACTGCGGAGCATAATCCTCAACATTGTAACCCAACCTTGTAAGGGAAAAGCTTTGTTGTGGCTCAGTGTGTCAGTGTCATAGCAATTCCAAATTGCATTTCAGCACAGTTTTGAACAAAGCAGCTACTTTCTGCTACTCTTTCTCGTACAGTTGATGTTCTCAGATTGTCAGCACCTTGCACCTTTATTTTTCTGCTGCCGTATTTTCGGGCACAAGTCAGAAGGCAGTGACCCTTAGTCAGTCAGGTGGGCTAAAGATGTGCTGCTGATGGAAGGACCTGAACCTAGCTATACAGAAAAATGTAATTAGGTTCTAATGGTTTTCTTAAGGCAATTTTGGCTCAGTCCAGCTGCACAAAATGTTTGCTCAGCCTTTGGTATGGTTGTATAACACTGCAACCTTTACAAACCATTAAAAATATTAGCATGCCTTGAAATTTTGTTATTTCACCTCAGTAGGCCAAAAGGAACCCTTGTCCCAATACATTTTCAAAATGTATAATATGCTATGTACTGGATGAAGATTACATATTATATCTCCAAACTTCAATTTATAGGACAGTTTTATGTGCTCAGGAGCCATTATATAAGGCTATATTTATGCTGAGGCACTGCCTCAGCTACATAGCTGATTAAAATTAGCTGGACAAATGTGCTCATACTGTAGCTTTGAACATGTGCACAAAGTTCAAGACTGACAACAACAAACTATCATTTACAAATGCTAGCAACTTTATTGGTTAAGAATATTCAAATGATTAAAGATATCAAAAATATGTTACATTAGTTTGTGTATCTCAGTGTTTTGAAGCTGTTAACTAATAGTAACACTTTACATTGGCCTTAGTCCTGTGTATTAATCTGTGTCCTACACTATCTAAAAGTTACAGTTAAAAGAATGCAATATCATAGACACACCGACAGGCCCTAACCCTAGAGCAGTGCTGGTCTAGGGACCCCCAGGGGTCCTTGAAGGATTTCCAGGGGGTCCTGAGCAATCAGAATCAGAATCAACTTTATTGGTTAAAGTGTGCTCATGTTCGCAAGGAATGATGAATAGTTTAATTCACTGTAAGTTAACTCACAAGACATTTCTATGACACAGAAAAACATGTGAGTGATTATTTTAACATTATGCTTTAATTTCACCATTTAGAATTTATTTGGCAATGTTTAAGTCTGTAACCAAGACCATTTCATGCTTAAAACAAACCAAAATCTGTGTCCAAAGGGCAAAATCACTTCAAGTTGGTATCAACTGGACGCCCCAGGACATGAGAAAATTTGAAAACCCCTGCCCTACAGAACAACTGGAGCTTTGCATGCATCAATCTATGCCCAAATCTGTGATATTGTCTCTTCTCTCCCATTGATGCCTTAGGAGGTGAGCATCCAGTTTGTGATTTCTGGCCTGCTACATGTTTACCAGCGGATGATTGACCGTGAAGAGGAGAGTTGTCTGTTTGTGACCCATCCTGGAGAGCTTGTTGGTCAGCTAGCGGTCCTCACTGGAGAGCCTCTCATCTTCACTGTCCGAGCCCAACGAGACTGTAGCTTCCTCTCCATCTCCAAGACACACTTCTATGAGTTAGTCACATGAAGACATACACACAAATGCATTAACCATTATATGTCTATATATATATATATATATTATTATTATTATTATTATTATTATTATTATTATTATTATTATTATTTATTTATTTATTTATTTATTTTAGTCGTAGTAGTACTAATAGGGTTCCTATTACATTAAATCAGCCTGAGCCAAATTTGTTTGTAAAAAGATAATCTCACTAACACTGATGTCTTTAATCCAGACAGACTTTTTGACACAAAATAAACAACAGGAAGAGTTCAACTCTTCAGTTTTAAGTGTCGTTTTAATCTGTTTCTAGACGACAAAACCATGAAGTGTCAAAGAAAACTGAACACTGTGCAGAATAACACTTTGACATTTTACCTCTGAACAGTCTGACAAAACTTTATTCTGTAATTTCCCACCAAAATAAAACAAAAGTCACGTTGTACACTTGAGACTCTTACATAATGGTTTAATGTCGGGGTCAAAGGTCGGGAACATGTGGATCTTGTTCCTGTTCCTGAACCGGAGCACACTCTGACCTTCAGGGATGTGGCGCCGTGGACTTTCTGTGTCATAAAACTTTAATGTGTTCAAATCTCATTTTTCTGCAAACAAGGTAAAAAACCCACTTGTCTCCTGCACAGTTTCACTTGTTCCTTAGCCCAGCTGTCACCGCTCTGGGTTTCTTGTGCTTTGGTCTTTTGGTTTTGACTCTGCTCTCTGTGTGTTTCCTTCTGTCTCTCAGGTGAGTCTTGTTTGCCCAGTTTAGTTCCCGGTGGATCTCAGTCCCGTTTCACTTCAGTTCTTTGTCTGCTCTTTGTAATAAATCACTTTTTTCTTCAGTTGGGTCCACACTCCGACCTCCACGTCACAAACAAGCACGTTTACGTTGAAACAAGGCAGAGGCAAAGGAAACAAGTAAATTTAGCAAGCCAGCTAAAGTTTTTTGACGCATTAAGGACTTCACTGATTCTGTTTTCATGACTACGCAGTTTCCAGCACAGGGAGGTCACCTCACTTTGTTCTGATGTGGCAAAGAAATAATGAACACCGCTCAGTTATCAAAATAATGTGACTTAGTTATTACCTCACGAGTTCAGGGCAGCTGTTTTTCTCCATCATAATCCAAAATACAAGAGAATTGTTTCTGCTTTTGTGCACATATGACATCAAAACTTGAGATTCAATATGGAAATTTCAAAGTGCTCCATTAATTTTCTGGGTTCTTCCTCCTGGCATGACCCGTTTTTTTACTCTTTTTTTCCCCCTTTCTCCTTCACATCAGTCTTTTAATGAATCTGCAGGTTGTCAAATAGAAAACTACACATTTTGCATTGCTAAGAAGTTTAATCTTCCTACTTTCTGTGACTCTAGTGTCCTAAAGTTACTTATCAAAGTGTTTTCTGATGATTTCTGTTGACTTGACACACACAGATGATTTCGGCGGCCCTTTAAAACCCTCCAGGCCGTGTTCCTTCCACACCGCTGTGTATGAAATGTTCTCTGGCGGACACCGTGATCCAGGAATTCCTCGTAGCCGAGCACGTGTGTGTGTGTGTGTGTGTGTGTGTGTGTAATGGGGAAAGGTTAGGGTGTTTGTGGCTGGCCGTCCTGGGAGGAGGATCTGAGACTTACATAACCCAATCCTCCAGAATGTGAAGCATTTCAGAGAAGAGGAACGGCATGATGTCTTTTTGAACGGCCAAAATCCTTCCATGTGTTTTTTTGTTTGTTTGTTTGTTTGTTTTTAATTTAATACTCCTCATCTCTTGACCTTTGCCGTCTGTGATCACACTCGGCCGACCCTGCCAGACTGTACGTAACATCAGCGCGAGGCTCATGACTCGCAGCATCACTCAGAAAGTTTTATCACACTCTCCCCACGTGAAGTCTGCATTTTGAACCGATTTCACCGAGGAGACGCGGCTTTTATTGTGAAGTTTTTGCTGCTGCACATTACAGCAAATGCACCGCTGCTCAATCAACGGATACGTCTATTTTATGGAGATTGACACAGAGAAATAAGGGTGCTAACTGGAACCAAAAATGGGCCTTTGGAGTGATGTCACGCAAGAACCACTTTTGGATCCACTGAGAACCTTTTAGCGAGAGGTTCTTTAAATGGTCAAAAAAAGTTCCTTTGGGATCCATAAATGGTTCTTTCAAGGACTTCAGATAAAATAGGTTCTTTAATTTGTTCATTTAATTTATTCCTATAGGATCTGACAGCAATTCAACACATCAATATCCCTGTTTATATTAGTGGTACATAGGAATATACTGTATATAAATATCTATTTTACATAGGCTCACTTTCTTATTTCTGTATGTGTAATATTTTGTAGGATTAATGCACATATTGAGACTTAATGCAAATACTAGTGATGCAACTGTATAATTAATGTACACACTGTAAAATTTGTAAGGCACATTTTTATATTTTGTATTTCTCTCTATTTCTTATAATTTATTTATTCTCTTGTGAATTTGAGCAACTGCAGCTGACCCAGTTTCCCCTCGGGGGTCAAATAAGTATTTCTGATTCTAATTTAAAGAACCAGTTTTTAAACAAGTTCTCTGTAGGCCTTCCTGGTTCACGAAAAGGTCCTTTCGTAATTTTTCAGAATAAAAGGCTCTCTGAGTGTTTTAAATCAGATGATAGTGTGCAATAATCTGCGCACTAATTCACAATGAAAGGAACCTTTAGTACTTTAAAGAACCACAAAATTAGTGGAGAACCCTAACCCCAAAATAAGGAGGTTCTCCAGCTGCTGAAGAATGTGAGAGCATTTTAAAGAACCTTTTGAGAACCAGTATTTTTCTGAGAGTTGCACTGCAGTTTCCAAAGCTGCAAGACAACACGCAGAACAGAGAACATGACAATATATGTTGTTTATCACCGTCATCGCTTGTTTTCTCTCTTTTTTTTTAATCGGTGAAGCAAGACAAACACACAACCAGAGATTTAACACAGATAGACGCTGCGTGACTCCACATGCGTACACGCAATTCGACAGCGGGACACAAGTGTCGCATTAAATGGAGTCGGCGGCATTAAAGTGGAAAGATGGGTTGATGTGGAAAATCATAAAGAAAAGAATAACGAAGAGAAGGAAAGGAAATGTTTTTTTTCCTTTGACTTTTATAGCTGCAGATTTCCATCTTTCATATCTTGATATTGAGTGTTTTATAGTTTGAGAAGAAGAAAAGGGAGAAAGACAAAAAGCACAGTCTACAGAGCAGCTCATGTGTTTTAATCCAGTAAAGATAAAATAAGTTAAGATAAGATAAGATTCTTTCATGTTGCTGTGAGGAAATTCGTTCCTGACGCCGTCCTGCAGCTCCAGAAGATAAAATCCTTCATGCTACAAAAATCATGAACATCTACAGCACCACATGGCTCCATGAGACAATCTGCACAAACATACACACACTTTCTGACCTGAGCTGCAGGTCACCATGATCAGAAGAAGGAAGCAACAAATTACATTTACTCATGTTGCACTTTAATGAATATTTTTTTAAAAGTCAGTAATTTGACTTTTACTTCAGGACATTTTTTTGCTTGAGTTTCGTCCTTCACTACATTTTAAATCAGGTCGATTACAGAGAACAGATGATCCATCACAGATTGTGGAGCCTTTCACAATAAAAGCTCAAGTCAGCAAAGATTAGAAGAGGAACCTGCTTCTACTTTTTGTCGTTTTCCAGATAATGCAATAAAAGTTGCAAAATCAAAAGACTCCAGATGGTCGATGTGAAGCGACCTTGCTTTGTAATTTTGCGTAATGCCCCTTTAAAAGAATGTCGTGCCAGGACATTTTAAATGGGACACTTTTTGCTTTTACTGCAGTAGATTTTTACTGCACAACTTCTACTTCTACTGCAGTGAAATACCAGCAGAGTGACAGTACTTCTACTTCTACTGCAGTGAAATACCAGCAGAGGAACAGTACTTCTACTTCTACTGCAGTCAGATACCAGCAGAGGAACAGTACTTCTACTTCTACTGCAGTCAGATACCAGCAGAGGAACAGTACTTCTACTTCTACTGCAGTCGACCTTTCAGAGATTTGTACAGATTTTGTCGCAGACGGCGTGAAGGCGTGTCCGATATTCCCAGAGCGGTATCTTGTGGTGAAGCCCTCACCGTTCAGGGCGAGGCATGTGAGGTGGCTACTCAGCTGACCTCTGACCCCCCTGTGGAGTTTCTCAGTAACAGCAGACGGACATGAAAAAGGCGGAGTGGCTCGTTCACTGAAATCCACTCACCACTAGTTTAGGCCGGGACTTTTCAATCCGCTTCATGTTTAAGACCCAGATTTTTACTTCCCCTGAGCCACACACCTCTATCTGGAGAGATTCTAGAAACGCTCATATGAAAAGATATTCTGCTTTGTGTTATGTATTAAGTTGGTTAATGTCATACTTTTCATTTTTATTATTTTACCTTTTACTTAGCAGGGACAATGTACATTTATAAATGTTTCTGTAAATGCGTCAGAATTCGCCAAAAGCCTCGTTTTCAGCCTCGTCAGACACATTGTTATCGAGTTGCCATCTTTGATAATTATGTGAACTATATTTGGAAATGTGATACTGAAGTGTTAATACCAGGATAAGATGTTTATTCCACATGTTTGGTTTCCCCAGATGTCAGCCTGTGTTTAATTTAATGTAGGTGCACTACAAAGATTGCAGTTTATGCAGTTCACTTTATGTTACTTGAGTTGTTTATGAAGAGATGTAATTTGGTATACTGACTTCCTGCACAGATTTATATTCCTTGGATTTATTATTTACAAAATCTCTGTATTGTATTGACTCACATGGGTTTCTTGACATAAGAGTTGTGTCCGGTGAGACCAGGATGCACAGGCTTCCTAAAAGTAAGGAGTGAAAAAATTAGGTTAAAAACAAAACACAACATAATTATGGAAATAGTAAGACATGCCATGACAAAGTAGCACCAGTGCACTGATAACTGTGAAACCTTTCATTATTAAACTTGTTAAAAAAGTGAACCACAATGTAAAATAATCACTTGTATATACTTTCAATTTGTATTAAATTAAAGACAGAATGAGTGAAATTTGTTGGTTACAGTTTGTAAACACAACATTCAATCTTGGCCCTGGCTTCCTGGCTAAGCTAACCATCAGCCAGTTTTCTAGGATGGCAATGGAATGAAATGCCCGCCTAAAATGTAAAAGATTCCATCACCATCCTAGGAAAAAAATGCATCTCCCTCAGTGCTCGCCAGCGTGTGACAGCCCAGATTCACTCTCATTGTGGAACAATCTTTGTTCGCTTGGCGTTTTTCTTCGCTAGATTTCCTTTTTTCTTTCCTACTTCCGCGATTTTCGTCGCCTCCTATTCGATCTGGCTTCGTGCTGCGCTGTGATTGGCTGGCAGCGACACATCTGCTGCCCAAAGGCCGACACCCAGAGGAGTCCCGAGCTCAACAAAACAAGAAAATCCAGGCAGAGGGTCTCACAAGGCTCATTTTTATTTATTTATTGGGGGAAATCCAACTCAATCTGCCTTTAACTTCTAGTTTTGCTTTGCTGATTACCCGAGCTGAACCTCCAAACTCAAACGAGCCGTTCTAGATAAGCTAAATACCCAGCCTGCTGGCCTTCCAACATCACACATGCCAGCATTACGAGCGCACAATAAACTTGATTTTCCTCTTTGAACTTCCTCTTTTCCTCTTCCATTTAATTTTGGCGTTTAGCGAATAATTTGAGGTTTAACTCACGCAGTCACATTATTTCTGCCTCTGAGAAATGTTTTCAATCTGCTGCTGTTTTTATAGGGAAGCATAAATCTGAATTTTGGATTTGACCTCTGAGTTACTGACCTGACATCCTTACAGACGCAGCATGTGCTCATTCTCGCCCGAATTACCTCCACAAACACACACTCACAAAACACACACTTCAAAGCTTGTGTTGACAACCCTACTGTTGTGGTCATGTTGTGGCA
>OMLB01058951.1:0-28735 GCA_900302555.1 Myripristis jacobus
ACGAGGGTGCTCGACAGCTCAGCCCCCATCATCTGATCTAAGGTCATCCCCTCCGCTGTGTGACTCAGTGGCTCCTGAATACAGCTTTCAGGCCTGTTCCGTTCTTGTTGAAGATGAATCACTGATGTTCAGCCTTTTATTTCTGGAGAGGATCCCGTTTCCACGCAGCCATGTTTGCACCCTGAAGGGAGGATTGGTCAGTGCTACACGCCCCCGCAGCACGGCTCTTGTTGTAAGCTTGACCAGACTGTCTGGCGAGCGGTTATTTTGATCAGCATTAGATTGAAGAAGCATGCAGGGCTGGCGATAAAGAAATAAGTGGTGAAGAAGACACTGATGAACTGACTGAAGTGGTTTCAAGTTACATCTGTTTGTGTGAAGACTTTGTAATCCCTGCAGAGTCTATTAAAGTGTAGCCAAACAATAAACCATGGTTCACACATTACCTGACAAAGAGAGGAACAAAATCTTCCTCCATGGTGTGTGAGTAGTAGCAGAGCAGCTCACATGGCACGTCAGAAACAGAGACAGAAAGACGAATGGGAAAAATGCAACCAGAGATTATGTTTTTAGTTTTTAATGCCATCAATAAATATGACATTATTTTATGTATGAATTACCTAAGTGCTAAATCTGTCCAGAAATTTCCTCTCCCACCTCCAGTAGCAATCCCTTTTCTCCCCGGTTATTATTGCCAACCTCAATCTGAGTGCTGCGTGTTTCCCTCTGTAGATTACAAGTCAATCTCTCACTGACAGTTTATGGAATATTTAAGTGGTACATGGTGTTTACCATGCTTATTACAGCTTTATTACCCCTGTATTTATCTGGCTTTGCTTTACAAATCCTGAGACTGATGTCTCACATCCCGTAAAAATGTAATGAAAGTGGTTTGCATGGCTTCATGTTACGGATGTTACAGTACAGCCATTTTTCTTTATTACAAAAACACCAGGGAGCAGCCAGCTCAAGAAGGGAACAATTTCAGGAATAGACCCAGCGGCTGATTCATCAAGGATTTTTGGGGCTTTTTCATTCGCAAACGAGACAAATAGCATCTGTCCTTGATTGGTGGGTGGTAAGGCAAAGGAAATTGTTCGTGTTAGTGAGGAACAGCCCTGAGATTTGAGGCTCAAGCTCAACTTGCTGTCTTCAACAGCTGCAGCCTTTTTCGAGTTCTACTGTTTAAAAAAAATAAAGAAAAGACTTGTTTCTTGATTATAGTAGCATTTACTGTATATTGCTTCTGCCTCTGTTGCTGAAAGCCATACTGCTTTTAGGACATGGCTAGACGCCCCTTGCAGCCACAGGTGAGCCGTCAACTGTCAACCGTGACTGTTCTCATTTAGACTGTCAGTCCTGATAAACCATCTACTAAACTGAGACACTGTGCTGACACAAAATTTTGCACCCCGGGCGATAATCTACATGCTTAATAAAGCAGCAATATGGACTCAACCAGGCTTCATAGCGAAGGAAAAATGTATTGGAGAACAATCTATCCACTATTCTTGACTAAAGAAATCAAGGTTTCTTCATTTGTAATAACAGTTTTCAGTTTCTCCCCTTACATTAGTAGGGGAGATCTGGATTGGAAAAAAGTAGCACTTAGAAGCATAATCAGTGTGCTTTTTGCAACTCCCTTGCCCTGCTGCTGCAAAATGTTTGGAGAAGGCAAATAGCTAATACATACACATAATAAAAGTGACACAAACCTGTTGATTTATGTTTTTGTAAAATGAATAATTGTGTGCTTGCCTTTAGGGAAACACATCTTATTCTCTTGTATGATTATTATTCCACCAAATTTTGGCACGCAAGTCCAAACAAGTGGTCGGACTGTGTGTGCGAAGTGTGCGATTACTTTTCTAAACATTCCCACTTACAGATTTTTCACAGTTCCAGTTAAAACACGATGATTATGGCCCATTACAAATGAATTTCTGCCAGGCTCCATGTTGCACACATTTTGTGCTGCGGCCACGAAATATGAAAAACATGAACATTCCACCCGTTCTGTAATGATGGCTATATGCCCGTGCTCTCAGCCGTCTTTAACATGTCTGGCAATGTGTAGAGAACATTGTCAGTAATCCCTCCCAGCCTCTCTACGATCAATCTGAGCTGCTCCCATCAGGAAGGAGGTACACATTCCCCAGGGCCAGGTGCAATAAATTTCAACATTCACAGTGTGTACAATTTCACAGATAATTTGCTTTTTTGCCCTCTGGATCAGTACCAATTCAGTGAGAAACGCCAAGAGTTCAGTGTCGTTGTATTACTGAAGCCATGCAAGCACGCAAGCCAGATTTCCCAAGTTGGACAATAAAAGTCAGAATCTAAATCAGAATCTGAATATTTTGTGCTTGTTTTTCTTTAACTCCCCCTCCCTGCTTAGGGGATTACAATGATGTATGCATGTGTTCGTTCAATCTAGACATCTACAGCTTGAGTTCAGCTGACAGTAACAGCCTACATACAAATCTGTAGATACACAGTTGTGAAATCTTGAATGGCTGACATTATATTACCCCAAACAAAGAAATGCCAGGTTGTAGGCTACACTTGCCAAACTTGTGAGAGTAATCAAATAGCTCTGCCAAAACCAAATGTCTCCCTTGAGGTGTTTTATTTGAAAATACATCAACAAAAGAAGCTGAATGGGTGTTTCCATATTATCTAGACTCGTAGAAAGCAGTGCTTCCCTATTCAGTCTAGCCTTTGACTGATTTCAAAGGGGAAACTTGATAATACTGTGACTGAAGGCCAGCTGACAAAAAATGCAAACAAAAGCTATCTCCTTCTTTTAGTATTATGACATGAAAGACACCTGTTCTTTCTCAGATGTGGCACAATACATGCGTAATGAATATGGTGCAGAGGCACATCATCTGGCAGAATAACGGAGATATACCAGTGTCTTACAAAATGTAATGTAATGCGGCAGTTACGCATGCGGTCCACGCAGGTACATGACTCACTTTCTGCTAAGCATGACTCACCAATTGTTCATTTACTCCCCAACATTTCATTTAAACACCATGATGCAAATCACATGGCAAGAATCACAGTCTTAGCAAGTCGTTTTGTCTCCTGTATTCTAATTTGTTCTTTCTTGTACCTGTTTGTCTAAAATATATATCTATCTTTTTAATTCAACCCAAAAAAAGGTGAAAAATCTGACTGTGGGATGAAATAGTCTCAGTTGTTTCAAATACAGTTTCACTTTTCTCAGCAATTGTTCTGGGAACAAGTATAAATATGTTGAAACGAGGCAAAATAAGGCAGATCAGAAGAAATTCAAGAAAATTCTGGAAAGGTTTATTAGCATTGGAAACAAGTGGGATCAGCACAATATGAAGCTAAACTGACTGAATTACATCAGCTATTTTTAGTGGATTGAACTAGTTCATCTTCAGACAAGACAGAGAAAAATTTGCATAAATGTTCTCCAATTTTGGTGGGGGGTCTTTGGTGTGCGTGCCGTCTCAACATATGGAAACATAATCCCCTCCATACTGTGGTTAACAATCTGTCCATTTTGCGTCAGCCCAACTCAGTTTAAATTTGGGAAACTTACAGTTTGGTTTTAAAGCATGTCATGCCACTATCAGGAAAAGCTCCTGAAGGCCTGTGGTGAAAGCTTCATTGACAACTGGGCCTCAGCCTCAGGCTGTAAAATATTCCACAGTTACTTTTCAGGCTTTAAGGCTCAATGAGTCAAACTTAGAAACATGTTCCTCAAATCTGCAGGCCTCCCCCCTCAGCTACTGCCATGTGTTCACGATGTCCTCTACCAGAAAGGTGCTGGGATAAAAGACATGAAGGCAAGAATCAATCATCGCTCAGAAATATATGAACCATCAAAAAACTAACATTAGCTGTCAGACGTGGTTCAGTGGCATTGGAGCTACAGTTGTCAGATTCAGGGATGCTTTGCTGTAACACCACCTGACAAACTTGCTGACCGATGAAATCGACTTTCTCTGTCAGACTCAGTCTTGCAACAAGACAGTCTCTCTCAAACACACACATCATAAGTGTCATTCATCACCATTTGGTGTGTTACCTGTTCAGTTTTGTACTCATTACGTGCTGTTCAGTGTGTATTATGTGACCGTGCATTTCAAAGAGCTTTTCCATTAATTCTCTCATCTTCTACCAGTTCTATTCTATTCTATTCCAAATGAAAGTGTTGTTTGGCCCAACCCAAATTTATTTTATCATCATTGTTGCTTGTATGACTAGTATATGATTTGCTTTTAAATGCATTTCTTTTGGCTTCTACATTACCAGTGCAACTGTGTTTATTTTTATTCTGAGTATATTTTGTACCCTAAATGGTTTATTTTATTAATTCATTCATTCATCCATCCTTTATTTAAATCTCAAGGATCCAGGAGGATACTTCATTGATGTTAAGTGTAGAATTAAAAACAGAATAGACATGTTCATTTTATAAATATCGATATACAGTATGTGTTAGTATAGCCTTGTATATTGGTGGTAGGGACTATTTTACATGGAGCACTGACACTGCAAACTGGTCTTCAGAGTTCAGAATGTTTCCCATGTGTGGTGGTGTGTACGGTCATGTTTTGATTGTTAAGGCTGAGTACAAAGTACAAGACCTCAACTTGGACCTTGATCAGGTAGACCCCAGACTTTATCAATTTATTTGATTAATTTTATTTATTATATTATGCAGCATTTACAAGTTTTTTTCTGCCCAGTAACTTCCATTTTCCCCAATAACCTCTTTTAATTACCTCATGGGTGAAGCCAAGGACTCTGAGAATTTACTCTGGATTGATTTCTACTGAAATTTTTGACCAGGTCGAACAAACACAGGAAAGCTTTGGCTGCACACATGGAATTGGTGTTAATGATTCCAGCAACCCGGGCACACACTTCCTTGGGAGAACTTGACTTTGAGAGCTTTACATGTGGTGCTGTGCACCGCTCCCAGCCTCAATGCAGCCATCCTTTTTAGGCTGCTCATACCTCTGAGCCCCTAGCGGCTCATGGACATATCCTGTGGCCAGATCAGGACTTCAGCTGGAAGTAGGGAAGACCGGGTTGCTTTCTGTTGTCCGCGTGATGTTGCACCTTCAAAGCCCCCCTTACATCGTTTTCAATGCAGCTTCAGCGGTTGAATCACATATGTTGCTGTGAAAGGCTCAATTTCCAAATCAAGTCTAAATTTTTTTTTAAATCAGCCAATATAGCTAGAGTGCATTCATGTTAACAGCTGTCGGGTGAATCTTCACAAAGATTAATGATTATCAGTGTACTGGGAAAGAGACTGTGCGGAGGACCTCACTGGAAAGTGAGCAAATCATATAGATTGCAAACTGACTTTGACAGAAATGAATCCTGGCCCAAGGCATCACGGCACGGAGGAGATGACTGAAGTGCCTCTTTCACTCATCTGCACTGGGCTTTGAGAGGGAATAGTTACGGAATGCGTGCGCCTGGGGCATGACTTCTAATCAAAGCTCTGTGGTGCCCATTCACTCTTCATTTAACAGGAATGGCAGCCAAATAGATGAAGCAACCATGTTGCTCAAGAGGGAGAATGTTGATAGATAATGGTCTTGACAGTTAAAAATTGGAATAATATACAGTAATATTTATATAATGTGATTTATGATGAGTGAGCAAGAAAGAGCTAAATGCACAGGACACAATGGCAGTTTAGGAGAACCAAACTTGTGGCTTTTCAGTGGCAGAACGAGTGATCATTTATCATTTATAGTTATCATTTTTATTCATTTGATTATTTATTTGCAAAGTATGCCTACACACAAAGTAATACCTTAAAGAAATCAAAATCAGAATCAGAAATACTTTATTGATCCCCAAGAGGAAATTGTGTTAAAAGAGCGTTAAAGAACTGTACTAGCTCTTAAATGTTTTTTTCACGATTATACAGCAAGACAAAGAGTCCCGTTCCCCAACCAAGAAATTCTCTGACAGCACTCTAACACCTGTAAACTTTGATATCAAGAAAGACGCAGGATCTATAGTCAGTGTTAACCTTTATGATTTGCTATGTTAAAAAAAAATCACTCTTCAAGAAAGTGGTAATACGTGAGATCCTGTTTTTCTTTGACTTGGCAATAAGAGATATTACTGTGGCATCTCTGCACTGCACTTCCCAGAGATCACTTGTCAGTCACACAGCATGTTCAGCACTTTTTTTTTTAACTTGAGTTCTCTGGGGAAAGATCTTCCCGATAGCAAATGTAAACGACAGGTATTTATGGAGAAACTGACAAATTATTACTTCAAATGTGATTTATGTGAATCTGATAGAAACATCTGTAGAAGTGAAATGTTCTTCAACAACTTGAAGGCAGAAAGAATGGGATTTTCCTCAAAAAAAAAAATTAAATTAAACACTCGCCCCGGTGGCTCACCGGTTAACTGCACGCACCATGTACCAGGGCTTAGTCCCGATTGAAGCAACCGGGGTTCGAATCCAACCTCAGGTCCTTATCTGCCCTCTGCCTGTTTGTGTTGCTGTTTTTCTTTCAGATGCAGTTTATATGTACATCCTAGTTATGTGCTTGCCTTTAGGCAAACACATCATATTCTCTTGTATGATTATTATTCCAACAAATTTCGACCCCAAACTCTGTCCACAGTTCAATTGTCTAAGTGATCTGATTTTTTGCAGTTGCAGTTTATGTGCGATTATGGCTGAATGTTCAGAAGAGGGAGCTAGAGAGCAGGTCCTGTCTGAATCACACCGAGATACACACACAGCTCTGTACGCATTAGCACTTCTGCCGATACATCCCATCAATTCCCCAAACACCATAGCAAGTCCCTAGCAACCACTACAAACACCCTAGCAACCACTTAGCAACCACCCCAAATACCACAGCAACTGCCTAGCAACGCCTTAGCAACCATCAGGAACATCTTTGCAACCACTTAGCAGCCACTTAGCAACACCCTAGCAAGCACCCAGAACACCATAGCAATCGCGTAACAACACCCCCAGAACACCATAGCAACCACCTAGCAACACCTTAGCAACCATCAGGAACATCTTAGCAACTACCTTTTAATGCCCTAGCAAGCACCCAGAACACCATAGCAACTGCATAGCAACACCCCCAGACAGTATAACAACCACCTAGCAATGTCTTAGCAACCATCAGGAACACCATGGCAAATGCCTAGTAATGTCTTTGCAACCATCATGAACGCCATAACAACCACCTAGCTAGCAATGCCCTAGGAAGCACCCAGAACACCCTAGTAACCACCTAGCAACCATCTTGAACACCCTAGCAACCACCTAGCAACCTCTTTGAGTACCCTAACAACCACTTTGAAACCCCTTAACAACCATGCTGAAAACCCTAGCTACCACCTTGACACTCCCTAGCAACCATCAGGAAAACCATAGCAACCTCATAGCAACACCCAAGCAACCATCAGGAACACCATCTACAATCGGCATAGAAACAGAGAGGTGTTCTGGCACACAGCCACACTTTCGGCACAACGGCAAGCACGTTTGAAGTTTCTTCAGAAACTTTTGCCAATTCTATGGCCAATTATGTAATTATGTTTTTATTATGTTATTAGCCAATTATGTAAACAGTTTCTAAAATGTCCTTGCTTATATCACATGAGTCCAGTTTCCTAATTAGATACAAGTGCTGCTTTTTTAAAATGTATTCTATGTTGGCTGTGAATCTTAATATCCTATAAAAAAAGATTTCTCAATATTTAATCTCCTCTACTGCTTCAGCAGACTGATGATTGATCAAAACAGGTGGGAAATAATGGCAGGCATTATGGTGACTCATAATAACCAGCTCTTTAGTCTTACTTTTGTAAATAAAAAGGCCACTGTCTTCACACCACTTAGTAAGCTCACCAGTATGGTGCAAATATGTAGACTGATTATCAGTGTCTCCTGTGTGCGTAAGACTGACTAACACCATTTCACCAGCATATTTATATATAATTGACAGGTTGACTTCATAATTTTTATTATGTTTCCAAACAGCAACCAACAAATCCTACGCATTCTGCCTTTAAATAAGCTTGGCATTTTTTCCCATCTCAGTCGGACATTGATATAAATCTTGTTAAAAATATGAATAGATAAACTCTTCACATAGTAGTGGTAATGGAAAATACAAATATCATAATTTGCATACATTGTGTGACAAAAATCCCACACAAAATCTACCAACAAGATGGGCAGAGCTAAGTACTCCCATTGCATTGTAAATACTTTTGTCAAGGGCAGAACCTCGTCTTCACTCTACAGACTCTCTTGGCACTCTGTAAGCTGGCTGACCTTCTTGCAAGAATAAAACTTACCCAAAGACCTTGGTCTCAAGCAGTGGCGGTTCTGCCTATGTTGCCGCCCTAGGCGAAATTACTGGTAGCGGTAACGGCCGCTACCGGCGCCCCTCCGGCCGCTAGAAGCGCCCCTCCCAGAGCCGGCCATGCTGTGCACAGCACCTTTTCAGCAAGCAGGGGCGCCTGCAGCTGCATAGATAATAGAAAACTGCTCCGCGGCGCTGATGATTTTTTTTTTTAGGTGCTCGTGCCGCCCCCCACGTCACATAAAAAAATGCCGCCCACTTCGCCCATGTCAAAAACCGCTAATGAGTGGAAGTTACACTTTTTTTCTTCATCCATTTGTGGCGCCCCCGGGATGGACAGCGCCCTTAGCATTTGCCTATACTGCCTATGCCATAACCTTGGCAAAAACAGTACCCTAATTTTAACCAAACTGATTTTGTTGCTTTATGATTGCCAAAATCTAAGCTGTTTTACTTACCTTTTCACATGATAAGCACTCAAAAAAATGCCATGTGTAGATCGTGTAACATCTTTAGTCCTTTTGTGGTGACGGAAGATAATCTTCAATCACTTGTGTTTCAGAGTTTGAGATATTTTTCGAGCAGCAGTCTGACCAGTCAGATTGCATTTCAAGCAGTTTTTTTCCTCCATCACCCCACCATGCAGCAGCTATTTGATGTCACATTTCGACAGAAAAGCAGAGAACAACCAACATGGAGGAGAACAAGCAAAAGAACAGCCATGCCTAACAAACATTTCTTCTCTTAGCACACAGTGACCAGAGTCAGAATCTGCAACAGCAGCACATCCATGCAAGAGGCTTGCAGTTGTTGTTGTTGTGATTGTTGCTAACACTCAGATTCTTGACAGAGAACATACCCTTAGCAGGCACATATCTGCACTGTTTTCATGACAAAGCAAGCACTGACTAAATAGATATCCGGTCACAAGTAAATTACAACGAAAACAGTGGACATAACACATTTTACTGTGTTCCTCCGTCTGTGTTACTTTGACCTTTGCTCTCTTCATTTTAAGCTGCTGGCAGTGGCGTTGATCCTCAAATTGATGCTCATCCCAACGCTGTGGGAACTGTGAATGCAAGTCAAATTCTTAAATGTTAAGCGAAAAATCTAATAACACTCCCAAAAAACCACCCTCACCCCAGGATACTGCTGTTATTATATGATACACTTCTGAATGAAAGAGCTGCTTTCACCTTTTATTTTGATGTAACAAATACATAACAGTCAAATGATTCAGTTATAATTTCCTACGCATTCCATCGGGAAGCATGAGCGACCCTGTCTCCTAAAAAATTACATTCTCATACACCTAAATTGCTTTCTCGATTCCATTTCGAGGGATATGTATTTTGTATTTTGTGGATTACGTTTGTCTGTTCAAGTGCAGCGCAAAACGACAGTGGTGTTCGCTTGTTGTAAATGTTATGGACATTACGCTATGTTAAAGGAACCAAGGGCTTTTTATGCCTAAACCTAACCTTTCCTTCACTTTAAGTAAGAATGTGGTTTAGTTGTATGGGAATATAAATTTTAGGACATAGGGTTGGCATGAGCATTCCATTTAAAATAAATAAATATCTGAATAGATAACATGGCATGGCTGGTACTCTGCCCCTGCTTTGTATGTGTTTTCTCTGGTTTTATGAGCAGCAGTGGAGCGCCACCACAGTGTGAGCATTATCTCTGCAGCTGGAGAGACTGTGACTACACTTTCACCACTAATTCTTTCATTGCGGAGGAAAATCACACATGATGTGTCCAAAACATGTAATCTGCACGATGGTATCAAGCATATTTCATGTATCTTTTTGAAACTGTGTATGGCTTATTTCAACCACACAGACAGATATTTTGTTAGCAATTTCCTGTCATTTTTTAATAAAATATTCATTTCTTGTACCTGCGGTGCAAGCTGGCTCTCATGGGGGTTAGGTTTCCCTTCTCAGCTGTCATGTGCGTAAGATTCATACAGAATTTGTTTGCAAAACAAATAATTGTTAACATAGGACCAGAGTCGAGACTTGTCTCCTTATCTGAGTATAATAGGATTACTTAAGAGGACTCTAAAATGCAAGTAAACAATGTAAAAATCAGTAACATCTGACTTTTTTATTCTTTATATGATGATAGAGTTATAGTTTAATCACCCTTGTTCTCAGTATCTTTGTATTGTGTTGAGCTGACTTGTGCTTTGCAGAACAAAATCTCTTTTTTTATATACATATGCATTCTAAACAGATTTTGTTTGTGAAAATCTGTGAATGTTGACTTTAGCTACAAGGTGTGTACACAGATGCAGCATGAGGTGGAAATGATGGCATGCCTCAAGCCTACCTTCTGATGATTAATGAGGTTATCAAAGCAACCCTTCATTTGCTTCAGCCTTCCGTCTAACCTCACCTTGTCATTTAAAGGTGGCAGGGGGTTAGGAGCTCAACATGTCCAGTGTAGCTCGTAGGTAATTGTCTCCCTAAGGCAGGAGGGGGTTTGTAAGTGCCTCCTTTCTCCGCCTCCGCTAGTCAAGTTCCCACGCCAACACGCTTCATCTTGTTGAGCCATCCTGTATGTAACCTGAGGCTGACACATCTGCAAAGCAACCACTGGGTTTTGTTTTATTCTGACCATACCAGGGATTTTTAATGTTTGGGCCACTAACAACAGATTTCCCACATACAGGAAGCCATCACAGCCTCGTGTGGTTGTGCCAGAGTTTCATTTAATTCTGGCAGCAGCAGCAGCAGCTCAGACATGGACTTAATCAACGCACTGAGCTTCTCTAATTTAGTCTTGGTACTGTGGCGCTGTCATTATGTTTGCGTTTATCTCATTATAAGAGTGGCGGGTGCTGCTTGTCTTGAATGAAGCAAAACATCAACTTCAGTGAAAAAGCTGTCTACCAGTCAACAACACCGTAGGTGTGTATATGGGAAGAAAAAAAAAATCCAAACTCTCTCTTTATAAGCACCACATCCACAAGTGAGATTGGTAACAACACCAGAGCGCTCTTTTTTTCTCATTCAAACATATCCTATAATAATGGCTTTCAACAAGCCCTTGTTGAAAGCTTTCTGAGCACAATTGCAGATCAAGGGGGAGTGAGGGTGGTAGCTGCCACCCTAAAAAAAGGCCTTGTCCTCTCAGCTGCCAGCTTTGGGCAATCTAAAAAAAAAAATTGTTGTTGGTCTAAAATTTACACCACACAAACTCCAATGTCCTTGTTCAAGTGAACGCAGCATGGTGAGTGGAAATCTGCGGTCCAATTCAAGAGGGACAAGATTATGTGGTGCTTTTTCTCTGTCTCACTGCGGTCAGTGGCCTTGGCTGGGCTTTCTCTACAGGCATTGCATGAACAGGTACAGTGTACTATCAGAGTGGCACACAGACCACACTGTATCTGTGATTCTATTACTGATTGTGACTGATATAGCAGCAGCTCATGGTCCTGGTTTTCATTTTATGTGCGATTAAGGATGGCCTGAGACTGATAGCTTGGTCCAAGTTTGAGCTTGTTAACAAAGCAAGGCGAATTGTGAATTGTGCACCAATACACTGGTGGAACGATCCCTTGAGCTCCTGAGCCACCTACATAGAGGCATAGGCTTCACATTTTCTAACAAACAAGTCAGTAGGAGTGAAGTATTCAGCCTTCAACAATAGGCTCGTTCACGATTCAATCACATGAACATGAAGAGATGAGTAACTTCTAGGAAAGGATTAGCTGGATTGCGTTTATGCCTCCGTGCCAGTGACAGCCGTGGCCGGAGGCATCATGTTTTCAGGCTGTCCGTCCATCCACACGCACGTCCGCACATCCATCTCATTCTCGTCAACGCCATATCTCATGAACACCTGGAGGGAGTTTCTTCAAATGCGATGCTGAACTGATGAGAATTTGGTGATCAGAGGTCCTGATGACCTGACAAAACACACTTTTGGCCATAACTCAACAATTCATACTAAATAGTTTCATGCAAATGATGAAGTCATGGCATTTTATATCCAAAAGAATAATGTTATGTCATAATATTTTGCAAAAGCACTTTTCTGGCCATTATCCTATGCCATAACTCATCACTTGCACTTAATTTCCTCTCCCTGGATGACACTCAGGACAAGGGGGCTCCTGTTCCTCGGGTCATCCACCACACGCTCAGTGGTTTTGCTGATATGGAGCTTCAGATGATCATTGTTGCACCATGTGATGAAGCTCTCTTTCAGCACTCTTCTTCGTCTCTAAGTGAAGACGGCATGTTTCTCACTGGAAATGATTCACTGGGACCATAAATATAAATACAGTGATGACTTCCATTTCGCCAAAAAGCAAACAAACAAACAAACACACACACACAAAAAAAAACACTTAATACCCTTTATTAAATTCCTTGAAAGTCTGCACTACAAATATGAGTCTGGACAAACATGGTTGGAAACTGCGCCTTGACTGGTTTGTGGAGAAACACAACCACAAGGCGGTAGTTCTAGTATTTCTAGGCGGCATTTCTAAAATTTTTTTTTGTTTTCTTTTGTATTTCCTTTTTTGCTCTTGGGTACAAAGCACTTTACATTCCTCACGGCTCAAAAAACTTCACAAGACTTCAAAGGAGTTCTTTTAGTTGTAAGATTCCTGTTTGGTGCGGGACTGTTGGGCCCACAGTTCTCAGTGAATAAGCATTATGTTGATAGATTCCATAAAGATATTCACAACTGGCTGGGTTTATGCCTTCGTTTTTGCAATTCATTCTGAAGGATCCCCGGAGCTTGCCGGGCCGTGGCGTTGCATCTCTTATCGGCGGTGGGTTGATATGCAAGGCAGCAGTTTTGTTTAGAGAGCACAGATATGGGTGCAGCTGATAATTTGACTTAAGTGCAAACAGAGATTTTCGCGACAACAATCAGCGGTCGAGATTAATCTCAGTAGAATTAAATGACCCTGATGGGTGCTTGCAAAATGTGCCTTTGATCATTCAGCGTTGGTTGACTCGGCTATTTGTGCTGAAAATGCCATGTCAGCAATTTGGACTTTTTCACTGTGACCCAGGCACCCGGAAAAAGGAATTCTGGCTGCTGCAAATTATTGTTTGATCTAAACTGTTGTGATACACATCTTGCACACCCAGCGGAGGAAATCAATGGAGGCTGAGGGCAAAGATGACCTCAAAGACAAGGAAAAAAGGCCACATATCAGCAGATTAACAATCAAAGACATTTCTACTGCTATATGCTGTGTATTGCTTTTATGATCAAACACAAAGAGCGACAAAAGGGAGATAAAATGATTAGTATCACCTTCGCATAACATCCTAATCACTTTTTCATGTGATTTACATGTGACTTAAGCTGATGGGGTGTTTCCTTTGTGTGTTCTAAGAAAGAAAAAAAAAAGATCACCACTTCTTTATGTGATCCTGTTTGAGTCATGTTTGTAGCGGTCATAATTTAGTCAGCGCTATGTTTTTGACAGCTGTTTTGAGAACGCAACATGAACGTGTGCTCTGCGTTCTGCATGAGAAGTCCCGGTGAACCCAAGTGTCAGAATATAGACTTGTATTGAGCTGTTGAGCATATATTGATAGCAGATATTGAGCATATCGCTTTCAGTAAAAGTGCCAATTGTCAGTGCTGGCATGCTTTGTTCATTCAGCACAGAACTTTATTTTAAACTCTAGATCGCAAGGTCTCCAAAGACACCAAACATGTCCTGCTAAATTTCAGGGAAACGTGTATCAAATGATGCACAACCCATCCAGATGCCTATTTGATGTAATGATGTAGCCACAAAACAATGGCATCTCGGGGTTGAATTTAGCATATCGCTAAATTGAAGTAGCTTTAGGGTTGAAGTAGCTTCAGTGACGCACTGTAACCAGCAGATACAGAAATGAATGTACCGTTATTGCCCCCGAACACTGAGAAGATAAGAAGATAAAAGATTTTCCCAACGTTGAGAGTGACACTGAAGAGGTTAGGGGTCAAACCAAGACACAGTCACTGATATCTTAAAAAAACATAACTCATATTTATAAGAAGCAGAATAATGCTTATAATGATCTCTTATCTAGAGCATGCCTCTTGTGAATGTACTTTCTCTCTCAGCTTTCATCTGGGGTTTCAAATGCAAATATAGACCAAGGCTTTGGAACCACAGCTAAGTGTTCTCTGTGTGAATTTTGCACATCCAAGACTCTGATATTGTGTGTGTGTGTGTGTGTGTGAGTGTGTGTGTGTGTGAGTGTGCCTCTCTGTGATTGCGTGCGTGTGTGTTCCTGTGTCTGTGTTTGTGCAGGCTTGAGTGGGTGGTGCTTGTGGCCTGCCAATGCTGCAGTCCAACTGGCCTGAGATCGTCACATCAGATGCGGGGGAGAGCCTGCCATCTATTTGACATTTGATCACAGTAGCATAATGTAGTTAGGTCATGTGTCCTTGGGAGTGAACTGTCTTTGTAATTATTAGATTAAAAGCTCAGATGATGCTTTCCTTAACATCATACCCAATTAAAAGAAATTAGATGATGTTGTCTGCAGTTTTCTCATTCTTTAGCCGACCCCCAGACTGCTAGAAAAGATAAGACCGGTGCACAATGCACTGTAGGCTGAATCTATATTTGCAGATTATAATATGTCATGTGTGCCTGAATGTACTGGGCTGCTAAACTGTCTAGATGTGTGGATCTAAAGCCACCAAGACACATTTATGAACATTTTCTGAGCCTGGTAAATGAAGTGATTTTGATTATATTGCAAAGAGGACAGTAACTTGTTGATTTCACTGTTGTGTAAGACAGACCTTTGCAAAGGGAGCAGACTGATCATGTTTTTGACTCATCTCAGCAACATCAAATGTAATAGCAAAATATCACCAAACACTGAGAGCCCTTGTTTGTTTTGAATGTGCCACGGCCCTTTCGCTGTCCCCACACTCATTGATGAGATTATGGTTTTGGCAGCGCGAGGCGTGTCATTTCAATTGAATAAAGTTTGCAGTTGTGTAAAAGCTTACGCAAAGCGAGCGTAAGCACTGAACTGAAATCACCTCTGGGGTCTTGTCCCTGACACCTTTTTGCTGAATTATGATGCAGCATTATACAATATTTTTTATTTTCCTCAAAGGGGAAATTTGCCCTGGACTTGAGGGTACACAGCCTGCCTACAAGCAAAAAACAAAACAAAAACACATAGTGATATACAATAGCACAGAGTAGTTTAGAGTTAAAAGAAAAAGTTAAAAAATTTTAAAATCATCACAGCAAAGCAACACATTGCACATGGTCTGAAACAATAACGGTCTCTGTGGCCCCAGTGAAGACAAAAATAAGCGAGACAAACACAATGCGCATGGAATGATTACATGAAGCAGACAGATGAAGTATAACAACAAAATGCAGATAGATAGTCATACAAGCAGCAAATAGACAATTACACAAATTCAGCGTGTCTCACAGGTACCCCGTCCCCCTCCTCCTCCTCCTCTTCCTCCTCCTCCCCTCAGTCGTCTGCCCATTTTGTTGACAGTTTTATCATCTGTGGAACAAATGAATGACCCATTCTGCCCTGCCTGCCCGGTGGGACACTAAAGCATTTCTTAGAAAGCAAAAGATGGCAGACGTGGCAGAGTCCGTGCTCCTCATGAAACATTCTCAACCCTACTTTGAAACTTGATGTTTTGCCCTCTTCATGGCAACTTCACAAAATGGTTTTAAATCTCTTTGCAACTGAATGTAAGCGTTTTAACGTTTTTTTAATTGTGTCTTGCTTGTTCCATTCAACTGCCAACTTCATTATTATATATATTTCCCTTTTATTATTTGTTTTACAATTTGTTCCTTCACATTTTCCTCTTTCCGTCTTGCTGTAATCTCAGCAACACTGTGAACGAGGGTCTTTCCCTCGGTGCTCCTCTGAGAATTAAACAAAGGATTGATGATATGCAGCTTGAACTTCTGTCTGCTCCTCACTGGATGTGGTGGGAGATACAGATGCATGCTAAAAGAATCAATAGGCTACACTCAACCTTATTGAGTCAGGAGTTCACCGAGTTCACGTACGTTATTTTTAATGTTGATATCACAAGATTCAGGAAACCACAGGGGCATAAGGAGCACACTGGTGCCTTCAGTTTACAGAAAACAGAGGCAAACATTGAAAATGGTGATAATATTCCATTATGTAAAATGAGGAGAGGAAATGAATGACAATTGTGTACTCATTGAAAATTGACATATAAACACAAGTCACCTAAAAAAAAAAAGAAAAAAGAAAAGAAGGAAAAATGGCAGAAGCTTTTCTTTCAAAGAACGCAATAATCGCCAAAAAAAAAAAAATGTCAGAAATCATTCAAAATACTCAAAGATTCTTTACAAAATACCCCAAATTACACAAGTTGTCCATTACATAAATTTGCAAAGGCTCTGCCTCTAAATGGCTCTAAAGCAAAGTGTTATCTAAATAACACTCCATGGGCCGCTGCTGTAGTTGTGTAAATAGCTTATTTAATAGAATTTCACAGCTGTTACATGATCAATTTAATGCCAAGGAGCATGACAAATTTTCATCATTAGATGTGAATCTTGATGCTTTGCTGTGGTCACTAATCTGGCCTGGGTTGAATGTTTTTTAAACAAAAAAATAAATATGGATTGTGAACTTGTAAACCATCTGTCCATATGAATTTGATCCGTCTGTCACACAGAGATTACCTAGACCGTCTGTCTGTGTGGAACCAATGTGGCACACCCAGCTCAATTTATATCACCATGTTATATCAATCCTAAGACAGGCGAGTGATTCTTTATCTTCTTGTTTTTTTTGACCCCTTTGTGTTCCATGAGAAAAGTTATATTTAGCTGCATGGTCACTGGCCTTGTCTGTTAAAAAAAGACCACTTAGGGCTCTCAGCAGAACAACTGTGGGAATTCACCAAGGAGCCAATTGTTGGAGTGTACACGCCTCACCCGATCTGACTTCACTGCACAGCCGGGGAAGAAGTGGCGTCGCTGTACAACATCTCAGTGACTGCTGGTCTCAGTGCTCCACTGTTAAAACTAATAAGTCAGTATACAGTAAACAGTGGCCTGCCTCTGCCATAATCCCCACAGGAAGGCTATTACCCCTACTTTAATTTTATGTCTTTTAAATTCTCTGAATAACATATTTTACAAAATGCCTTTTCACTATCTTTATGTAGTGTGGTTCTGCTCTGATGTATGTATGCTTGACTTCCTTCCTTTGATGACACTTCCTACTTCTTGCTTTGACAACTGCCATAAAAGGGGCCCAGTAAGATCGCTCAGAGGATTCGCCGGCTTTCCACTGTCATGCCACTGCGAGCTGGGGCTATCTTTGAGCCAGTCGGTGTTATGGCCCACAGCCTCAATCCGTGAGAACAGAAAGCAGACACGTTTCCACTGTCGCACTGATAGCTCGCCCCATAACTCAGGTTTTTTCAGTTTTTTCTCTGTCCCGCTGTGCATCAGATCCGCATCGCTGCCAGCTCTCTCGCTATAAATCACATAAGGCCCTCATTTGTACTTTGGAGCTGATTTCTGAAGTGTCCATTCCCGAGTTAGAAATGTATTAGTTAGCCGAGCACCCGGGCAAGGAGGCAACAAGCAGCTCTGTGGTGAAACAGCTACCAAGACATTCATCAGAATCGGTCCGTATGATGGAAAATAAGATCCAGGTGTAAAATGAGTTATTCTTTAAAGGAGTATGTGTGAGGGTAAATATGAGCCCGTGGTCCTTTTTGAGCTTTACATTTGGCCAAAACCATCTGGAGAGACAATTTATTATAGTGAAGGGCATCTTGTGGCCTTTCCATTTTTCTTGTGCACTCCCTTCATGCTATTTCTCCTCTTCATTCCCTGCTTCATCCACCCCTTCCACACCACCTCCCCCCGTCCCTCACATGGATTGTACATTTGACTCTCCGTTCAGCCTTTCTCCCTTCCTCTTAAAATGGTCATCTATCATCTCCTAAGTGAATCATAAGACTACTTCCCTTCCTTGGTTGAGGAGAGAAGCATGTTGAAGCTGCTTTAGAGTACAAATGGGAAACAATCAAACCACTGGCTGTAGGGTCAAGACGATTTCCAACATCCTCTTCTTGTCTTGCTGAAGACAACACACTGTTGGGCTGTTGTGTGCTGAATGAGCCCTAACCCTAACCCTAACCCTTATTCTGATTTCTCATATTGGGCCCCAGGAAGGTAGACACACACAGCCTTGTTGTTCATTCCCACAGCCCATTATTGTCGTTTGTTCCACTGCCCAACAGGCCAATCACAGATAATGCATTGACATGCGAGGGAATGCCAGCTCAGTTAGCCTCGTCCAAAATCACGTGGAAAAAATATTATGTTGGAGTCTGGTGCCTAAATGTGAAGCCTTAGAAAATCAAATTAAGACAGAGAACCATGAAATGTCAGTCAGAATAAAATACTGTATAGCTTACAAATGTATTTTTTTGGAACATAAAAAAACCTCTCTTTCAAGGAAGACCTGCCCAACTGAGACAAATAAAAAATTATTGGACAAGTAAAAGGAAACCACATGAACAATCCAAATCATATATAAGGTAAATGCAGAGCCAAGATTTACCATATAAGTGTCTACCAGCAGTCAACAGCAAAAATGTACTGATGACCTTCTGTATTTGCTGTGGAACAGTAGGGGAAACGAGGGCTAGATGGCAAAGCGAGGCGGAGGGAAGGCAAGCTAAAAAACATTGGGACAGAGCCATGAGTCCATACATCAGCAAACACTGAGCCTGCTGTGGCCCAGAGCGGCGCTTGGAGGAGTTTCATCTGTGTTGACACTGTATAGGTTCCACTGTAGAACTGCAAAAGCAGCATGAAGCATTTTATCATTTTGTGTCTAAACTCTTAACACATTTATCAACCAACACGTTTTATGATATGTTCAGACAAGTAGCTCAAAAGAGATTTTTGAGTATGAGTCAGATACTTTTTCTTCTTTTTGAATCTCTGAAGGCACAAATTATTCAGATAATATTTTAAAACCATACAGTAGGCGATTTGAATGATTTGAACTCATATTGAACTCAGGGATTTTGTTTTGTTCAAATTATGAGCAAACAATCTAACCCAGTGATTTTGGCATCAAAATATATCTTTGAGCTGCAGTGTGGCAGAGGGCGACAGACCTTGACCTGGAGAGAGCAGGTCCAAGCCAACATGTAAATAAGCATGTACGCTGTTGAAGTGTGCTTGAGCAAGACACTGGATCCCTACCAGCTCCAGAGTTCTGCTCTGTGTCTGACTCCAACCTCTGCACAGCAGAAAAGATCATTTCCCTGCAGAGGTCCATTAACTGTCACATTACATTATATTTTCTCACATGAGTCACAAGCTTGGCTTGATTTTGTAGCCACAAAATTTATTCCAAATAACTTTTTCTAACTGAGGCTCTCAGACCACAACTGTATAATCACTTGGAAAGGAAAATAGTATTTTCCTCCAGAGAGACCTCATAAGGTGACTTTTGGCATCCAGGAAGAAGATTTGTTTTCAAAATACAATCACATGCTCATATGATTGACAGTAGGCCTCATTGGGTTAGGCCACCCACTTAAACAGAAGCGGTTATCTGTGCCATAATCTGCCCACAGTCTTTTGTGGTGACTGGATCCAAGAGAGCTGCTTCACTGTACTAATCCAGCCTAAGAATAGTTGGTGGCACCACAGGATCATTAGGAAAAGACTGTGGCTAGACATGTCTTGGCACTCAGAGAAAAAGAAGGGCTAAATATCTTAACCTCTCTGCCACTTCAGTTTATTCTTAACTGTGAAAGACGTGACAATAACCATTACTAAATGAAAAAATAAAAAACAAATTATGACCCTTTCATAAAACATAGCTGGTCGCTAATGTTGCCAACTATGATAGCACTTCGGCAGACCTTCTGTATTTTAGAGATGAGAAAATACAAGAATGACTCCATGGTAATGACTCTTTTTCTCCAAATGCAGGTTTTTGCTAGTGAATTGACTCTTTTCATATGAGAGAAAAAAGCCAATGTGACTCACAAAGGCAGTGAAGAACACGGCATCGTCATTAAGGCCAGACAAGCAAACAAACAACCAAACAGTTGTATTTATGCATGGCGCATAACGTGGGATGAGTCGCATTCCCAAAAGAGAATGCAGGGATAGTTTTTCTTGGCTGACATCTGTGAGTTTAAATGGGGCCAGTGTCTAAGGATAAATAGAGGATTTTGCAGTGAACGATTTTATTTTCACAGGGACTGAAGTGAGAACACATCTTTGCCACAGTGACCTCGTTCCCAGGCTACAACCGATTTGTTATCGTAATCACAGAAAAGGTGCTTTATTGTGCAGTGCAAACAATCAATATTTCAACACAGACACGTTTGTCTTTTTCTCCCCATCAGAATGTGATGAATCAGAGATTTGACTTTGTAGTCACAAGACAGCGGCTGAAGTCAACCAACTAGTTTTGAAGTATGACTAACAAACCGCACTCAGATCTCAATGCTTTCATTTTTCCCATCAGGGCGAGTGGAGATTAAAACAAAATCCAAAAAAAAGAGATTCCCACTACTTAATAATAAACATGATTCAGATCACTCATGGCAGACCAGATGGTAGATATACACTGGGTTCCACTGGGTAACACTTTATCTAACAGGCCAGATTCTTTCTTTCTTTCTTTCTTTCTTTCTTTCTTTCTTTCTTTCTTTCTTTCTTTCTTTCATCCGTTCCTCTTTTGGGTATCTATGATTGCTATAATTATTAGACATAACTCTAACCACCTTTTGCTTCTTTCTTTGACTTTTGGTTGGCATCCAAGCATCTCTTACCAAGTCTTATCAGTCATACCCACATAAAATACATATCCGCCAATCTTTCTTATGCCATGTTTTGACCTGTGGCAGATGGCTGCTGTGTGCAGGCCAGTGAGCTGAATGGAGAGGAGGCTGTCGTTCTCTGCCGCTCTGTGTACTCTCTGTTGAGTGCGACGAGTGCAGGACGAGGGTTACAAACATTCACACCCAGAAGCTGCCATGCACAAGCAGAAGCTCAGGTTTCGATGTCGCAAAGCAAGCAAAAAAATAAAGTATAATCAATGTTATGTCACCAAATCAAATATCATTCAAACTCAAACTCATACATATATTCTTACTCAAAGTACTGTAAAACAATCTGTTAATGTATATCAGAAAATAGATAGATAGATAGATAGATAGATAGATAGATAGATAGATAGATAGATAGATGCTTGCTTTATCTCAAGGGGTCATTAAACTGTTACAGCAACAACACACCCTTGAGAAAACACACACAAATGCTACCTCTCAACCATTTATAATCACCTGACCGATTAATATGTCCACATATGACAAAGTAATCAAATTACATTCTATTAGATCATTTCCCCATGAGAAAATTGGATCACTACAGCCACCAAGGACACGGAGAAATGCAGAATATATAGAAAGAATAAATAGAAAAAAGAAGAATGCAAGGAAAGCTGCAGGATCTCTGTCACGCTCATGCAGAACTCCCACTGCTTTGATAGAAATCACACGATTCTGGCCGCTGACAGAAATGCTTACTGGCTGCGAGTTTCACAAATCAATGAATTTACAGCACGTATAAGGAATGCTCAAATCAAATCAAGTTCTCTTTTATAAGAAGAGCCTTGGAGGAGCCGCGGTGTCTCCAGCTGCTTGGGCTGGCAGTGCAGGGCCTGATGTGACGGACATGCTGTGGCGTGGGTTCATACTAATGAGTTTCACTGTTCAACCGTTTTTGTAAGTTGGACAGAATGCAGCTGCCAGGGTTGTGAACAGGGGCCAAACATAAAGACCACGTTACTTGAATACTTGCTTCCCTTCCCTGGTCACATGTCACTTTCACAGCTGATCAGCCAGAATTCAGTCTTGGGCTGGACATAAAATGAATATTATATTGATATTCTAGCCCAAGCCTGGATATTTCGGATATCACAGTATCATGATATCTTTTATTTGAAAACTTTAGCTGTTGGCACAATCAGACACATAGAATAAAAGCACAGAATAAAGTAATGAAATAAATAAAAATTCATAAAATACAATTAACACATAGTTGTCATCATGAATGTAACAGAGTGCAATCTCACAGCTGATTTAAATATTTAACAGCTGAAGGTACAAGCGATTTCAGGTATCTATTAGACTTTGCCTTCCTACAAAAGGCCAATCTCCTACCTGATGGCAAAACTCTTTGTATAGACGATGCTGAGGGTCTGCCAGGATGGCCTCAGCCCTCGGAGCACACCTAGCCTGACAGAGCTGGCTAAGATTACTAAGATTTACCCCGATGATCTCACGGCACTGTTTAACAACACTTCCCAGCCTGTTTTTGTTAACTAGGTTAAGATTGCCGAACCAACAAGTCTTTGCAAATGTGAGAACAGACTCAACAAATGACGAATAGAACATTTTCATGAGTGAGCTCTCAATATGAAAACTCAACTTCCTCATCCTTTTTACAAATTCTGTCTGTATTGGCCTCAAAGGTCAAAGGCCCTTTATAAAAGTAGGTGGCATGGTTGGTGGATTCCTACGAAAATCAAACCGCATGTCTTTGGTCTTAGCAACATTAAGCTGTAGGAATGACTCCACGCACCATTTGATAAAATTGTCCAAGACAGGACCATATGGTGTCATGGCGTTATGGTGTTATGGTGTTATGGTGTTATGGCGTTAAGTGTTGTCCTTTCCTTGTTTTAAAGGCTGCATTACACTGAAGTGATGCAATTTTCTGAATGTATTAAACTGTGTTAGATAATGCTTGCATAACTGCTTTCAAAAATCTCTTTGTGTAAATGTCTCATGAAAGCACCAAAAAGCCACCCCTAAAACGTCAGTACTGATGTGTTCAGGCAAAGTACTGCGATATTTGATCTGAAATCCTCAGGCCAATTTCCTCTGCTCATTTCTCAGTCTGGACTGCAAACAAAAGGTAATCAGGCATTCAGCAGGAAAGCCGTTATATTGTAAAATGGATAGAGACAGTGCAGCAGCTGTATCTTCACCTCAGCTCCACTCTTTTATTCTGCTGGCTCCAAAACTATGAGTCGCTGCCCTGAACATCCATCTTCCCCTGCTTCAAACGGGCCGGTAGAGAGACTCCAGGTCTCCAGGTGACGTCACATGTGCTTCATCCATAATTTTTTACAGTCGGTGGCTCACAGGAGCAATTCATGTATGTGGGTTGTGTGACAGTAGGGCCCCATTTGCACCAGGTATTTACATGTAATCTGCATCTGGATAACTTATTTATGTAGGGAAAAAAATGCATGTTAATGAGCGGTGTAAGCACACACAGTACACACTGTGATCGGAATGTGACCAGATCTGCCAGGTAGCCCAGACTGGCTCGCATTGGAATTGGATCTCATCCAGAGTCAGCCATGTGTAAATGCAATCCATACATATGCATTTGGAGGAAAGTACTGCCCAGGTGCTGAAAATCACATTGTAGTTTTCCATCCACTCAGCTTCACTGAAGGACTGCGGCATTGTCCCCTTCCAACAGCCATCACTCCTTTTCATCAGCTATTGCAACGTTCACAGCAGCTGCAAAGTTCACATACCCTAATGGCATAGGAATGACTTGTTGTTGCTTCCTGTGAAAGAACAGTATAAGATGTCCTTTTCCTCTTCAAATAAAAACTAGGTCCAAATTGTACAGCTGTATGCCTAATGACCGCAATACCGCATATGCAGTAAATATCAGATGCAAAGGCAAAGGTCCTTTGGTCGGATTGTTCATACAGATCATACAGATTGCACTGTAATACTGTACCTTCATAACATATCTGAACAATGGAAAAATATGTTAATGAAAGCTGGAAATGATAGTTTGAAATGATGATTTTTTTTCTTTGTTTTTTTTGTTTCTTTGCAATGAAAATAGAATAGTTATGAAATCAAAAAATAGATTTGAGAGCAAAAATATCAACACTACAACCTTTTTTTTTATCAAAAGTAAAATAAAATTGTGATTCAAATCAAAGAATCAAAAGCTTTTATTGGTAAATCCAAAACCTTTGCTCGCAAATCCAAAAGTTTTGCTTTCTGTTGAGCTGAATCTCGAGGGCGGGACCTACACCGAAAGATGTTACACACGTCTCTATTGGCCAGTCTCGACTGGAGTGACATCTTGGCAACAGCCACAGTTACAATGTAATAGTACAGGAGCCGTTCTGATCCACACTCCTATCCAGAAGATGGCAGTAATACTATTACATTACAACTGTGGCTGCTGCCAAGATGTCACTCCAATCGAGACCAGCCAATAGAGACGTGTCTTAGACGTGTCTTTCAGTGCAAGATTGCATTCGTTAACAAACATTGCTGATTTGCATTTTAGTCACAAATTTATTTTACGTGCAATAAAACATTTTTTATTTACCTTGCAGTGTCGATAGCTTTGTTCTCAAATCTATATTTTGATTGCAAAGCATTTCTGTCGGATTGCATTATAAAGAAGTAAAAACACTCCACAGAAATGCAGACAGCAAACGCTGCAATCAGAATGTCATCAGGAGTCAATGCAGAAATGTGGTAGTCACATCACACTGCTGTCTGACCGCAGACGGACTGAGCCTCAGCCGGTCTGCACGCTGCAGCAGTGTTCACGCTGCTGTTACTGTGAGGTGTTTTGGACAAAACAGGAGCACTAGGTTGCCTACGCATTTCTTCCTCTGAGATCCCTCCCATGTAAATGGCCCTTTGGTGCAGACCAAACTAACCCTTTGTTTGTAATGTCTAGAATTTTGATTGTCAGGTTAATGCTGGGGTACAAATGCAAGTCTTTTAACTCTGGAATGTTTTTATCTGCCAAAGTGTAGGTCTGCAATGCTGCTTATGTTGCAAATGACAGTGTTTAGCAGCTTAAGAGTTATAGATGTACAGATTTACAGATGTATGGCATGAGAATTGGTAATGTTAGTCTGGTTTTCCTTGTTTCAGCACTAAGAGGTGCTCTGTTTGATCGACAGGCAACGTCACTCTTCGCTGAGTTACAGCAGCTGAGTGAGCGTCTCCCTCCTCAGCACCATTGTGTTAAGCCTGGTTAGGGATCAGTTGTGTCTTTATTTGTTCAGCCAATCAAATTGGTGCTTGAATTGAAAGTGGTTTGAGTGTGGTTTAACCTCTTACCAGTCCGGCCCTTTCTTAGACCGATTTTAGTGAGGGGGCAGCAGATCTTCAGGCAGAAATAAAAAGTCAACAGTAGGCTGGGACCCTAAAGATTGATTTGAGATGCAGCTCAGTACTGGGTGTCAAGTTATTATAGTCAAAAATCTGCAATAAACATTGTGTTTTAGTGCTTTTTTATTGTTATTTATTTATAAGGATTAGAACATTATGATAGGAGCATATGGTAGCCATTTTCCACGCACAAACATGTGTCATACGGTGTTGCAGCAGTTTTTGGGCACAGATTTGGTGCAAAAGACCACTTGAGAGTTAATAAAACTGGTTGAAATGACCAGACTGCGAGCATTTATGTTCTAGAAATTGCACAGAAACTCCCCTTTATCGACAATATATTTAGAAAACCACACATCCTCTGAATGCCCTAGGGCTCTGTCCTTTCATGAAGCTGTGATTATCCCAGAGGTCACAGTAAGTCATTTTATACAGAGACGTTTCAAAAAATGGTCTCACTACAATAAAATGGCTCTAATGGGGGCTCACATCATCACACATGAATCAAATGTGGCTCATTGAATCCACAAGAGTCTCAGCCTTCCAGTCAAATTTATGGAACTCCAAGACTCTTCAGGCCCCAGAATGCACAAATGCACCATTTTGCAACAGGCCAAAATAACAGATTTGGTCTGGATATAAAAAAATTACACGGTTATCGCCCCAGATTGCCAATGGGAGACCCGTGGGTGTTCATACAACCCCTTTTTCATTCAGACGTCTTGAGGTCAGAGGTAAAGGGAGCCCTTTGAAAATAGCCATGCTAGTTTTTCACTTGCCAAAATTTAGCCTGACATTGCAGCAGTCTTGGTGGCAAGACCCGACATGGTAGAGTCCACGTAGGCTGCTGACGTGCTTCTTTTCTTCTCTTCATTTTCTGGGCGAATAAAGCACGCCACATGGGAGAGTTGACACAGCATCCACTCGAAACGGCCACGTGTTTTTACTTTTTGAGATATATATCAGCTGATGAATGGTCCATCATTCCATCTGTCTGCTCATTAAACGTGATATATGGGATGACAGCTTTGACACTGCCAATCCGGCTCGGATTAAAGTTATTGACTGGCTCAAAGTGTGCCTGTATCATTCATGGGAGCAGCATGGATCACTTGTCTGATTTTAGGATTAGATGATGAAGTATTTAATGTAGATATAATGTCTGCATTTGTGTTTTTTCCCCTCACATGTGTGACTCGGCTCCAAAAGCTCTGTTTGCTGTTAAGAGCTGCCATCTGAAACTGATCTGATGTACACAGAATATTCCCATCTTCCCATTTTCCACTTAGTTTTATGCACCATGGAGGCCGATGTGTGCGCTCAGTGTCAGCACAGTGTTGTTTGTCTTGATCAGTGTTAAGTCTCTGTGGTGGTGGGGTGGGTGGTGGGAGGGTGATTTTGGGCAGTGTGGCCCAAACTCCCAAACTTAATTGTGCTTGACCACCTTTTGTGTGTTTGATACGCCCTGCCTTGCTACTTAGTTACCATTTTTACAGTGTTTTCCACTTGGTTCTACCGCGTATTTTCAAAAGCGATTATTATTAGATTAATGTAGCTGTCAGTGCACACGAATAACATGACAAAATCTGAAGAATAACTCTTTCCCCTTGAGATGTAGACACTCAGAAAACACAGAAATAATCAAAAACAGATCCATGTTGTGTCCATGTTCCCGTGGAATAACAAAAACTAGTGTGGGCCGGGTTAAAGTGGAGAGCTCTGTGTTTGTTGTGTTTGCACTCAGCGCAGACAGATTACTAATCCTCTGCCTTGATGCCCTAATCCTTCATTCTGATTCCAGGAAATTTGGCTTCAAAGAAGACATGGATCTCTCACTCCCGTCCTCGTCCACACCCGCAGTATGTGTTCCCAGAAGTCAGAAGAATTCCTCTACTTTTTCTTCTTTGTTATTCGTTATTATTAGGCTTGTATTTTTAAAGCAATTTTATTTGTGTTGTTGATTTCACTTAGGGTTTTTTTATTTGAAGTGTCAGTCGACTCAGTGTGAATCACAATTCCTGAAAATGGTAATATATATAACTCAACCTTTCCTGAATGTTGTTAAATAACTGAGCATGCTTTATAATGCTTTATAACTGCTTTATTATGTATTTAAAAAAAAAAAAAATCTGCAACACTTCATTTAAGCAGTCAATGAATTTCATGGCAAGTAGGTGCTAACATTTGCCAAAATTTATTGAAAACTTTTGTTTTTATGGTGTCACCAAAATCATTTTGAACATTCCAAATGATGTTGCAAACTGAATTTATGATTTTTATTTGATGGTTGTTTTTTTTGTTTGTTTGTTTGTTTGTTTTCGTTTTTAACTAAGCTGCACAGAACTGCAGTTGCATTCAAGTTACACATGTAAAGGCAGTCTTAAGCTTTCATCATATTTTAAATATTTCTCTAGAAGTTTTGATGACACAGTAAAAGTAAAAGTTTTGGCTTTCAGTAAATTATGAGGTAAAATACGATTGGTGTAATTCAGGGGTAATTTCAAAGAAACTTGCTAAGTATCATCTACTTACCATTAAATTCAATGCCCCCTAAAATGCAGTGTTACAAAAAAAAATCTCTTGAATCTCTAGAATTTATTTCACATGCAAAGGTTTTCAAATATATATATATAGATATGTGTGCATTTACCCATTTTCACTGAAAAATATTGCAAAGATCCTCTATCCTTACTTTGCAGATGTCATTGTATATGAATAACAGCTTTCAACTTTTTTGCGATCAAAACAGGGCCAATGTGATCAAAATCTTACCAAGATTATTTTTCTTATTTCAAGTCAAAAATGTCTTCTTTCTAGTCAAAATATCTCATTACACTTAAAATAAGACATGATCACCTCAGAAGTAACTTGTTTTTAGACAATTTTCACTTGTTTCAAGTGAAAATTCACTTGAAACAAGTGAAAATTTGCTTGTTTCATTGGCAAAATTTGCCAGTGGAAAAGTGAAAATTAGCTTGAAACAAGAAACAAATTTTGCCAATGAAACAAGCAAATTTTCACTTATTTCAAGCAAATTTTAACTTGAAACAAGTGAAAATTGTCTAAAAACAAGTTACTTCTGAGGTAATCATGGCTTATTTTAAGGGTAATGAAATATTTTGACTAGAAAT
>OMLB01058952.1:0-16692 GCA_900302555.1 Myripristis jacobus
GCCAGGCAGACAGGCACACGTCATGCAGACACACACACACACACACACACACACACACACTCATACACACACATGCAGACACACACACACACACACACACACACACACACACACACACACACACACACACACACACACACACACACACACGAGAACTAAGGCATATTGAATTTGTAATCTTAGAGATTCAGCAAGGAGTGGTTCAAAACACACACAGCAACATGCAAAAATACCCACTTGTTATTAGGATTATCAAAAGTATTATTACAGTGATATATTGTTGATGTACATTGAATATTGATACTAAACATATGAAGCAGGTTCAGTGCTTCTTTCCAACATTATCCATAGCAGCAGAACCTCCCAAGCAGTTTTAGTAGAAAAAGAAAACGGCAGAAGTGGTGTGTGGTGTTTTTTTTTTGTTTTTTTGCATTTGAGATTAAAAAATACAGAAAGACAAAGATTTCATTACACCAATATGCAAACAATGCTGTAAAGCGCTGTTGACGAAGGGAGCCAACAGCTTAAGGATCCAATCTACATAAAAAAATCTGGAGAGCTGGTGAAAGGTGTTGTCTCAGCCTCACCGAAGCATTAAACAGTAAATATTAAAATATGTGTCGCCGTTTAACATAAGCTGAGCCGGTTTTTGGGAGCAAATCTGTGGGACAAATAATAACACAATAGACATATTCCAAAATCTGACAGGAATTATGCACCTCTTTAAATTCCTTTGCTTAATCGCCTTCTTTCTCCATGTTTTTGAACAAAATCAAGTGAATTTGTCTGATGGCGACGCAGCGTCACAGATCTGACGTCTAACTTGTCCAAAGTCTGCAAACTCTGAGGATCTGTATTCCACTTTTGGTGGCCAAAAAGGAAAACCTCACGCTGCCCATAACAGAGCAATATACCCTCTTGTGCAAGCAGGACATTGTTGAGATTAAAACGACAAATCACAAGGCGTCCTCTGGTGGCTGCAGTGCCGTCCAGAGCAGGGGGATCTGGGGACACAACTCAGGGAGCTTGTCCTCTGAAAGCAGGGGCGCCCTGGTCACCCCAGTTTAACATTACGCAGCACATCAGCCAGCTTTGGTCAAACTAACCTGCCTAAAACTATCAGGTCAGTCTAAGTAACAGTTGAGTCATGTCTCTATTGGAAAAATCTATTTACTAATAAGTACAGTGAGATGCAGTTGTGCTTGACAACACACAACCCCTCTGTTTATTATATTAATACACAAGTACAAATACAAATTTATCTTATTCAAATCCATTTTCATGCTCCTTAATATGTCATTTTCCCCCTTTGATATCAAAAACAATATTTTCTTGGGTTTTGTATTGAAGTTAGAAATTCTAATATTGTGACAGCCCTGCTTGTTGTACAGTCCATGATTACAGGTGAAATTAGAGGCAATTAGATACTGACTGACACATACTCATAAGAACTGGGTCCCACTGCTATGGTATTGGTTTATTCGATGTATATTTATATAAATATATATATCTCCAGGGACATTAGCAGCAGCAGTAGGCTAAATGTGTGGAGATTTATTTCTTTTGCTCTGTCTCTCTCTCCCTCTCTCGCTCTCGCTAGTCTGTGAATGCTCTGGACTGTCAAAGGCCAGAGAGCGCCCTGAAAATAAAAACGGAGGAGAAATTATCCATTAAAACAGCGGATCTCCTTGAGGCATAACGCCTGTTTGAACAGAATCCCTCCAGCAGACAGAGTGTCTTGAGATCGATCCTCCACAAGTAGCATCACAGGCTCAGACAGCCGCGTGGGCGGCTAAAATGTCACATCATTAGTTGGTGCAACTTGTTGTGCTCCTCTAGCACCACATAGCCTCTGCCCTCTGTTATTGTCCCTCTTCCTGTCTGTCTTCACTTCCTTCCATCTCCACTTCTCTTCAGTTTTTTTCTGTCCATCCCAGTACAATGACTAGTCTGCAGTATAGAGCTGGTGCTGACGTCCTGCAAGCCATCAGAGGACGGCCATCCACATAGGAATCAGGTCTAGTTCAGTCATTTCGCGGCATCAATCCATGAAAATACCCGTCTGTTCCTACCACACTTAAATAGTTTTGAATAGCGACATATCCTCCATACCTGTATAGCTATTGCAATAACTCTGCAAAATTCTGCGGTACTCTTCACAGCGGCTTGGTCTCGCAATTTCAAAAGCAGCGAGAGAAAAACTGCACCCAGAGCTCGGTGGTCTTGGCAAACAGATTAAAACACGTATCACAAACTTGGCAGTGCTTTTAGACTCGGATTTAAATTTTAATTCTCTTTTTAACAAGGTCATTAAAACATCCTTTTGTCATCTTAAGAACATCACCAAAGTCAGACCTTTTTTTTGTTGTTTTTTTTATCTCAGAAAGTTGCTGAAATGCTCATTCACCCTTTCATCTCCAGCCGTTTAGACTGTTGTACTTTGATTTTTTACTGGATGACCTAAAAATAATTACAGCTAGTTCTGCAGCCAAAATCACATTAAGATCACATTACCCCTGTGCTGACCCTGCACTGGCTGCCTCTGTTGTTTAGAGCTGATTTCAGTTCTTTTAATGTTTGTAAAGCTTTAAATGACCTTGCTGATTTTCTTTCATTTCATGTTCCAGCCAGATCACGAAGGTCCTCCACCACTTTTCTTTTAAATGTTCCTAATGTGTCCCACAAAATTACCAGTGAGGCTGCCCTCTGCTTTTATGCCCCTAGACTGTGAACACACGGCCTCGGGATATTAAAATGGCCAGCTCCCTCAGTATTTTTAAAAGTAAATTAAAGACCTATCTTGTTAATCAGGCTTTTAATTTGGAGTAATGTTATAGCCTTAGTTTTTAATTGTAATGTTTGGTTTTCATTTTTTATTTTTATCCCTTGTGTTTTTTATTATAATTTATCGACTTTTGTTTATTTATTTATTTTTAACATTTTATTTTATTGTAATTTTTTGTCTGAATTTGCGAAATTGTATTGTTTATTTTTTTTGTTAGTGTTTTAATTTTGCTATGTGAAGCACTTTGGCCTGCGTGTTTGTATGAAATGCGCTTATATAGATAAAGTTGATTTGATGCACCAACACCGTGGTCACAGACGGGTCCAGAAAGCTGGGCGAACATGAGGTGTGAACGCCCTGCGCCGCCATGACTTGTCTTGTGTGCGGGAGTGTGTGTCGACGTCGCCGCAGCGTTCGTTTGAGAGGAATCTGCGGAGTTTTCCTTGACAGAGAGAGGGATGGAGATGAGTTAAGGAAGAGGGGGCGAGAAAGACGGAGTGAACTTGAAAAGAAATCATGATAGACGTTGACATAACGGTGGCACCACTTCCATCTTGGATTGATAAAGATTTCATACGTTCGCCAGCTGTCTCGCCTCCTGTCTCTCTCTCTCTCTCTCTGTCTGTCTGTCCCGCTTCCTCTTTTTCCCTCCCCCACTTTCTCCTCCTCCTCCTGCTTTGACAGAATATGTCTTCTGTTTAGGCATGTAGCTTCGCATATGAAGCACTTTGTACATCTTATGTGCAACAGCGTCTCACGGGAGTGTTTTGCGATTGCAAAACATTCTTGAAGAAACCACAAGACTTTTACTATAAATAAAATGTTTTCATAATGTCTCTTTCTTTTTTCCCTCCCCCACTTTCTCCTCCTCCTCCCCCTCCTTGCCAAATTCTCTCCTCCACCTCCGCCGGTGTGCTCTGACAGAATATATCTTTTATTTAGGCTTATAGCTTTCCATGTGAAGCTTTTGCCAGCACTTTCAACATCTTACGTGCCTCAGCTTCTCATGGGAATGTTTTGTGAGTGCAAAACATTCAGAAAGAAACCACAAGACTTTCATATAAATAAAATATTTTATGATGTCTCTCAAGGTCCTGAAGTCCCTCCCCCGTATTGAGGGCCGTCCCGGGACCTCTCTGCCCCCCATGGACTTCAAGGCCCTTGAGGAGGGGCTCCGAGCGGCGCACGGTGATGACATCACCCCCGAGGATGTGATGTCAGCAGCCATGTACCCCAAGGTGTTCCAGGAGTTCAAAGAGTTCACTGGTGAGTGGGCAGACGCGTGTGCATGCACGTTAGTGACCCGACATGGCAAAACGTGCACATCACGGGTTTTACACGTTACTGATCTTTGCAATCAGCATTTGAAAATAGCACATTAAATAATAGGGGTCTGAACTGTTCATTATTGAAACATGCATTTTGATATTGCTGCAAAATGTAATTATTGTGGCATTTGGTTACACACATACACACACTCACCAGTTTGTGTTATTACTGGTGCTTGAAATTAGCACTAAACACTAAACATTATTTCTTTAGTTGAGAGGATATTCTAGGAAAGTGCACTTGTTCGTTCCCTCTCCAACACACTGTGTACGATCTTGCAAAGATTTGAGGCAAAGTTGAGATTCTTGGGCAGCTATGCCACATCCATGCAGACACCCTTTACAGCCCTAAATATGAATAAAATAACACCTTTTTTACATGCAGAGACTTTCATTGGAGTATTATATGTGCTTTATTAGCCATACCCCACGTAAGATTCACTGTTATTTTAATGCATTGCCATCCTCAAGGATTAAAAATACTCTTCATAGTGCAAGTCCTTTGATATTACTTTGATTTTTATTTATTTCTGTCCCCTCCCTCCAGCTAATTTTGGCCCCGTGGACTGCCTCAGCACCAGGCTCTTCCTGGACGGCCCCAAGATTGCCGAGGAATTTGAGGTACAGAAGTGTAGTCCCTTCATCATGTGGCTATATTTGTGTCTTCTTATAAGATAACACCTCAGACCAATCTGCATTTTTAAGCCAAGTTATATTTAACCCATGCCACAGTATCCTATGGGATGTCCCTTTGTAAAACGGCAGATATGTAAATCACCTTAATTAAATGTATGCTGTACAAACCAGATGTAATTTCAGGGCATGGTGTTTCTCCCAGCTGTGATGTCTTTGAAGTTTGATAGTGCAGAGTAGCAAGTGCAGTGTCGAAGGGCTGGGACAATAACGCAGCGAGGAGGAAAGAGATATTAGTTTTTATCAAGGGAACCAAACATGACACTTTTGATCCCGCTGGCTGTCAGACTGGCCTCCCCCCACAGTAATAACTGACTCATTTTGTCAGATGATGTTTGAGATTGAACCAGTGAAATGCACTGAGGACCTGCACCTCAGAACAGAAAACAAGTCGATTTTCTAAAGCTTTATACGCTTCACATTTATGATCCAGCAGAAGAGCTGGTCAGGATTAGGTGATGTAGTCAGATAAAATAAATGAGGTGTATTGCCTTCTATGCAAACGGTTCAGTGGTGCTCAGGCATGTAACAAGCACTTTGTTAGAGAATATAATAAATGTCACTTTGAAAATTACTGCAGCGCCGCAAAATTGGTAATGGTCAAATAGACAATCAAAGTATCTTGCCTGGGGTGGATTGAAGTCTAGGCTGACAGGTAAGTCCAAAATGTTTTAGTGGAGCGATCACACCAGAAAGCTGTTAATACACGTGAACATTTCATTAGAATCAGCAGACATCTCTCTGGAGACTTCCATTATGTTGATCGAATGTCTGGAAAAGTTTCTTTCTCGCTTGGATTGAAGAAGCTGTTTCTTGCAACTTGAACGATAGCCAGAGTTTCACAAACAACAAATATTTCATGGTGAGACTGACAGTGAAGTCTAAAGAGATAGTTGAAACCACTGACAACAAACTTTGGGGGGAGATTTCAGAATCAAAAGGCGGATCACAGCGAAATTTCTCTCCATTGAGCTGGGTATGGCAAGAGAGGAGCCGGGGGAATTTCTCATTCAGAGTGGCGTCACATCAAGGCACACTTCTGGAGAAAACATTCAGCAAATTTAAACTGCAGGCCAACTTCTGAAAGGATGTGGCCAAATCTGAACTTTGTTCTCTCAAAAGTGGCATTACATTCATTTAATGCCAGATATAACTGACATGGCAGTGACTTAATATTGTGAAATCATAACTGAGACATAAATATATTCTGTATTAGATTAGACGTTTTATTTGTCCCTAATGAGGAAATTCATTCAAAATTGCACACAAAACGTGGCACAGACCAACACACCATGACAGTGAGAGTACAGACATGGCAAGAAGAGAATTTACATTGTTTTAGAAGAGAAAACAGTCCAGCGGGTTATGAGCGCTTGGTGCCGTTAAGGATGGTAATCTGGTGTAAGACAATGTTTTGATTTTGGCATGAACACATTGCAAGACCTGCGACCAGATGGCTGAAAACAATCTGAAACGTCAGAGCATCTGGGACGGGTTAAAGAAGATGTTGAAGATGATGTTGGTAACCTTGCTTTGATTGTGGTTTTACAGATATGTTGTGTACTTGGAGGGGAGACGCTTTTCGTTTTGCGACTGTATGCAGCGGTTTGAGAAATTAGTTTTTACTGGCAGTAGTGAGCAGTGTAAAGAAATGAGCGCGTGTTGCGGGATGGATTCAGTGATGCGATACAGTCGTCGGAGAGGATGCAGTTGGACGTTGAGTCTGTGGATGGACGTGTGTTTGCCTTCTTAGGAACAGGTCAGCATTGCTTTTGCTTGAGTGCCACCGAATTGGATTTTGCTTTCACTCTGTTGGCAGGTTTTTCATTACCTTGACTGCTTGCTTTGGAGAAACTGAAGTTGGTTTAACCTGCAAAAGAAGCGCTTGAAAGCTAGAAACCGTCCTCCTCATAAGCTTACGGAATCAGTTATCTTCCATCATATAAAGCCTTGACTTAACTTCTTAACCTCTCTAGGCAGTGTGAATACATGGATGTTTTTTATTTATTTCAAAAACCTTCTTTTTATTCAGCCTGAAGTAAATCAAAGCCAGAACAGGAAAAGCCAAACAAACTTTTTTAATTCAAACATAAGTCTGTTATACGGATCTGAAACATGGAAAATTCAACAAACTCAACAAACTGCAGACATTCATCAACCGCTGCCTCATAACAGCTCCTGGGAGTCTGCTGGCCAGACACACCACCAGCCTACTGGGAGCACCAAGCAAGAACCCGCAGAGCTTCAAATTAGGAGAAGAAAGTAGAGCTGGATAGGCGACACACGCAGAGGACAAGATAAATCAGTCACCAAACAGGCATTAACATGGAACCCACAAGGCAACAGAAACAGGAAGAGCTAGAATCACCTGGAGAGGAAGCCCAGAGCAGATTGTGGCTGAGGGGCTGTCATGGCAACAACTGGACCAAACGACACAAGACCAGAGAGGATGGAGGGCTCTAGTCGATAGTCTACGGTCCTTAGGGGCCAAAGAACGAACACACCAGACCAACTGGGTGAAACTACTATTGCCAAAGAGAGGAAATTCATAAAATGATCTGATTTCATTACTCAGGAATGAAGGAGTGAATGTTTTGAACCCAAACAGCAATGTGGAGATCAAATTTCAACCGAAAGCTCTTTTGTCCAATATTTTAGCTTTATGAACTAGGCTTCAGGTGAAAGTTCACAGCCGCTTTCCTTAGGGGACGTTCTTAGACAAGAATTCAAATGGAATGTCTTTGAAAAACCCATTTCTCCCAAAGGGAACATAATTAATTTCTGAGCAGTTTCACAATTCATTTTTTTAAACACACTGATGCTTTCTGTGTGCGTTTTATTCAGACTGTTTTTGTTAAATAGGCTGCTACAGGGACAGTTGAATCATCAGTCCATTATTCCCTTGGCTTTCATTTCTCTTCATTATTTCAATTTCATAACCTAAATGAAATTTGTCTTTTTGAGAGGTTTTTCATGCACAGGTGAAATCTGAAGATTAAAGGGGATCTGCGTTTCACTCAGCTGCTCATTAGCTTTCACCTGGAATTTTCAGAGGCTTCTGGTCTGAACACGGCGTTTTCCTACAGTCAGCTTTCTACCAGTATCGTTAGTAATAATAATCAAAAGAATACTAACAGTCAATTTACTTTTTCTCCCCCACATGCTCCTCCTTTTCTTTCTTTCAGCAGGTTTGATTCAGTTTCATGAATAACACACATGCTGCAGTTTAACAGACAGGGGTCCACAGGTGCTAGAGGCGACTGTGTTTAATAATTGCTTCATTTCATTGCTGCAATAATTGCTCCAGACTGTTGGCAATTGATTTTTTACGTTACAAGGGAGTTCATTGACAGGGGGAAGTCTACCGCTTTGCTGCCGTCTTATTTCGAAAGAATCAGAAGCTCAATTGATTGTGCTGATCCAGCACTGACCCCAAGAGGGGGTCAAGTCCCCCTCTCGTCAATCACACATATCATTGATAAGTTCCTAGGAGATCCTGCAAATCAGTGTTTCTCAAAGTTTAATATGAGACCCAACACCTGACTATAGAATAATTAAAATAAATTCCCAAATTATTACAGTTCATTGATGGCGTCAGTATTTTTTGATCTAGCACTTTTAATGTGAAGCTCCTAGCTGTGCTTGTTGCCATGTCATCGTTTCATATCCTTGCAACATACTGAAAAGGTTGACTTCAATAAAATATTCCTGACGACGGGTTGGTGCAGCATAAACAGCAGTCATCAAACTTGGGGCCATAACACAAATTACATATGAATTACCAAGAAAACAAGAAAGCCTTTGTTGTAGAGAAATGGGTTTGAGAGAGCAGGTTTAACATCCACCTGCAGACTTGCTCATGGCTGTGTTTGCTTCTCTTGCAGTCCAGATTTTCCAGCTGCCCTTTTTTAGAATTAGAAACCTTATAGTTAACCTGTCGTATCTTTCAAAGCAACACACTTAGCACACATTTTATTTTGTCTCCTTTCAAAGTGACAATCTTGTCATTTAGGTATTTTCCAAATGCACCACTGTTCTTTTTTTCCCCGGTCTGTTTTGTTTTTTCTCAGTGTAATGTTTACCTTATCTCCAACCCATCAGAGCACTCGTTGTCATTTTTCGAACATTTCAGACACCAGACTTCTGCTCGTCATCACACAGAAACAAAGACGTTTTCCCCCCTTGTCATGACATCAGGTCCAATTAGGAGTCTGACATGAGACGTGTTGAGAGCATGTCAAAATGCAGACGTGTTAGATGTAATGTGATATTAATTTTTAAGTCTTCCTTTTCTGCTCAATTCTTCACAGACTAAAAGAAGCACTTTTGATTGTCTCAGGAATTATTAAGCTAGCTATAGTCACCTTATCCAGTTCCTTTTTTTTCCCAATAAGAGAAATGTTCATTAGAAGGCTCCTGTCAAGTGGGTTACTCACTCAATAAATGCACAGGTTAAAAACTGCTTGTCAGATTCATTCACTGCATTGTGATTAAAGTCAAATTTAAAAAGATTACATGCAATATATTACTTAAGTGCCCTGTCGAAATATCGATCTAAAAATCTTAAATTTATACTTTTCTATAACTGATAGCTGGTTTTATGTCATGTGAACTGCAACTGCCCTGGCAATCAAACACCTATAAATAATGCAATAATGCATTGAAAATGTTAAAAGGTAGGTGGGTACCAGTGGGGAAAATTGAGTTTTCTGCATTCCTGACAAGTTCACTTGGAAGAGATATGAGTTCTCTGCCAGGCACCAGTGACAGTTTTATGGGAGTGCTAAATACACTCGTGGCAGGTTGATTGTGTTCCCAGTAAATGACAGCTGTTGTGCACTTTGAGACACATCTGAGAATGAAAAACATATTATAGCCAAGAGTATAGGCGAGTCTAGTGAGCACACACAATTCCTTGATCAGATACAGTCGAGTTTACCTATTATTCTTGTGACGATAGATAATATTTATGTAGAGTGTGTATGTTATATTTATGTGGGTGTGGTGGGGCCACCTCCTTTTTACACATTTCCTTCCCCCCTATTCCTCCTTTCCCAACTGTTCCTGTATAACTTCAGTACAACCAAAATTGCCACAATCAGGTTATTAATGAAGGGATATTTCTGGAAATGTTACTCAGCCAGTTGGCCAATTTTTGGCTTTATTACTATATTTTACGTTAAAATAATATGTATAGAGCTCCATAGAGCGCATCTTATAAAACAAGGACCACTGTATAAATCAAAGAGCACAATAGGATGACAATAGTTGATAGATGTGCTCAGCACAACAGGTCCACACCTGCTTGCTGCTGTAATCAAGTCAGTCAGCTGCTCTTAGAAAGTCTGAGTCTGGATCCATCTGCTCCCCAGAATTACAGACTATATCCAAACATGCCCTGAGATGGACTGGCGACCTGTCCAAGGTGTGCCAAGGTGTTTCCCCACCCTCCGCCCAATGAGTGCTTGGATAAGCTCCAGCATCCTGCAACCATAATTACGACAAGCAGCTTGGAAAATGAATGAATGAATGAATATCCAAACATCCGTTCATATTCAAAGTCCTTGAGAAAGTGGTTGCCAAGCAACTCCTTTGTGCTCGAAGACAAAAGCTTTTTCTACAAATTCCAGTCTGGTGTACATTGTGCAGAATCTGCTCTTTTCAGGGTGCCTAAGAACATTTTGATGCATGCTGATGCTGTCTTGCTGCTGTTGGATCTCAGCACCAACACTGACACTATTGATCGCTCCATCTTCCTTGATATGTTTCAACCCAGATAGCACACACAGTTCTTCCTTACATCTACTTGACTTTACACTGATGAATAGATTATCGTATTAATTTTGCCCTTATGTAGTATTGTCATCGGCACATTGTCAGGCATATGTATCCATTTCAGATGTGATCCCTACATCATACTAATACAGTCTGGAGATCATTTTGAAAGCATGTCTCGTAGTAAAACTGCGATGGAATGCCTACATCGGCCCTGCGTAGACGAGATGCTTTTTCTGATGTTCATTCAGTTGTAATCTTATGTCGACAGCCTACGTTTGGCCAGCAGGGGTGTGCTGTTTGGAACAGTGGGTAACCATTACTGGGACTGTCCTGAAATTGTTTCCTTCAAACCTGTTCAGTTGGAAAGTTTGGTTATCTCTTGGTTAATGCCATTATCATCTGCCTCACTCACCTGCGGTGTACCCCAGGGCTCAATCTGTGGTCCCGTCCTTGTATATTTTATTGCCAAATTTAAATGTATCTCTTATTACATCTACAGCAATGATACCCAGATGTATCTGCTATAGAGGCTGAATGACCTTACTGTCCTTGCTGGCGGCCTGCTTGGCACCTTATCATGGCCTGTGCCTTTTAGTGGTACACTGGAATTGCCTCCCCCTAAATATTAAAACTGCAGAGACTGTCAGAGGCCTTAAGGTGTTTAAAAACAAGCAGTAAGCAGTGTATTTTGTAATGTTTTTCTTCTCTCTTTGTGTAACTGGAGGATGTAACTGGCATACTTGAAGAAAAAGCTTATATAATCCTGAGACTGAGAACTCAAGTTGTTTTTCCTGTTCAGTCACCTAAAATATAAAATGATTGTTACATCAGCAGGTGAGGCAACAGGCGAAACTGTCAGCTTCTGATTCTGTCTTAGTCTTCATTGACTGTTCATAACGGATCACTCTCTCAATACTTATAAAACACTATTAGCTGTCTATTCAAGCAAAAACTCTTGAGATCTAGTCAGCAAATGTTCACTATGTGAAGCACACAATGGAGTGTACAAAATCTGTTGAGCACTGACTTATCCATAAAGCTCTACATTGTTGTTGTGGGAAGCAGGTATAAAGCAGTCCATGGCAATCATCTGGAATTGCTTGGTGCTTAATTCTAAGGCCATCACAAATCCAATACAAGAGCCATCTCAGGCAAAGTGGCCCAACATTGAGCCTGGAAGATGCCGGTTAGTACTGTGAGAAGGACACGGGGCGGACGGCACTCTCACCACTACAAAACTGTCTCTACTCAAATGTCATGTAATGTGATGTAAGCCACATTGCCATGAAGGTATTGTGTGTTCTCCTGTAAAGTTAATCAAAACCTACTTAGGCTCTAGCATTTTGCTGTTGAAAAGCAATTATCCACATCATGAAATAACATCTAAAGTCTCTGCTGAATGCACTCCTACAACACTTACACACACACACACACACACACACACACACACATCATGATGTTATTCAGAATGGTGGGCCAATAGTGGGTCCCTCCAGTGGAACAGAGTTTGGACAACTAAGTCACAGTTTTACTCTCTGAACCGCAGAACGCTCCGTCCATTTGTCATTGACACACAGACACACACGTGCACACACACACACATACAACACACACAGTCAGAGTAAAAACATTGACTTATTTGTTATGCGCCGATGACTCATGCTATTAATCATGTTTGTCAGAAATAGAAAAACGATCCCTCACAAACATAGACAGTCACTCACGCCTAGTCAGTGCTAATGCTCATGGACACATGGATGTCAACAGTGCCACAATTATGTCTTTACTCCGTCACAGGCAGCCTGAGTCATTGATAAAGTCTTACAGGAATGACACGATATTGAGTTTTATCTGAAACATACAAAAAGGAGTCGGAGCAAAAGAGCATGCTATATTTAGTAGGGGTGGGGGGAAAATCAATTATTATGTACAATAGTAAGCTTTTTTTTTTTATTCCTGAATGAATGAATTCCAAAAGCAAATCTCAATAAAAAGTAATGTTGAATCGCAGTACTTGTACAATCACTCAGTCAACGCTTACTCAATCACTGAATCATCAAAACTTAAGTGCTTTAATACATAAAAGCTTGATGTGTATTGTTTTTGGAAATATGAGTCTCTAGAAGTCAAGTGAGATTCAGCCTTATCCCATTGTCTAGTGTTTAAAAAAAAAAGCAAACAAATCGTGATAAATTGTAAAATCAAATCGCAATACTTACAAATCACAATACATATTGAATTGGAACCCAAATATCGTGATAGTATCAAATCTGGAGATAAGCGTATTGTCCCAGTCCTAATATTGAGTGCAGTCTTCAGAAACTTTCAGTTATGACTTTTTTTTTTTTTTTTTTAACTATTTTACCGTTCAGAAAGTTTATCACGTGTCCAGACCTCCACCTAACTCTGACTCAGGTTTATTTATTTATTGTACTGTGTTGCAGATTAATTATCAGGCGTAAAAAGCCTGTTTTTATCTGACCATATGCACCGTCATGCATTTTTGTCAGTGTGTGTACAACTTTATGGTTCCTTTGTACACAAATTCAACTTCAAAACAGCCACAAAGCTTGGAGAACTCCTCAAAAGAGGCACATATCTTTAACAGGAACACTTTTGGGGAAGACTGAGCAGGCACGCAGTGGGAAGAGGGAAGACAGTTTTGTACTTTGGCAAAGAGTTGCCAAGAGCCTGACAAAACAGTACAAGCAGGAGTGGAGATGGAAGGAGGGAATTGGGGAGAGTGACTTGACGGGTGAGAGAAATGGGGAGACATGGCATGAGTGCCAGATAGAGAGAAGAAAGATGCAACGAAAGAGGGTTGGGTACCAGAAATAGAGTGAGGGAGATAGATGAAGGGAGTTTGAGCACCCAGGAGAGAGAGAGAGAGAGAGAGAGAGAGAGAGAGAGCAAGAGAGGCAGAAAGAAATTGAGATCAATACATACCTACAGCGGTGTATATTTTTGTCTTTGCACTGAGACTGACTTTGGAATATCAATGGAGACACAGCAACTGAGATGGCAACAGGAGAGGGAGGGAGAGAGAAACAAAAGGAATGAGAGGGGAAGGGTCAAGGGAAAAGAGGTGGATAGACACACAAGAGGGAAGAAAGAAAAGCAAAAAGAGCACGACAAAGGAAATTAATCACGGCTTGAGAGACAGAGCGGGAGAAATGGCCACAGAAATGGGCAGCAAAATAACAATACGAAATGGAAAGCTGTGACACATGGGAGGACCGACAAAGAGAAAGATTGAAAGCCAGAGAAAGGAAGGCAGACAAACGGAAAGATAGAAAAAATTAGTTTCAGACCGCAGAAGCAAAAGAGTTGAGAATGGGCGTGAGATAAATGAAGAAGTACAGTGGCCGGTGCCGAGGGAAAGGCGAGCAAGACAGAACACGGCGGTGACCAGAATTGATATGAGAGGGAAACAGCCTGTCTGCTGTTGATAAAGAGGCAGAGTAATGTCTTTTCTTAAAACGACACACTTACAGGTGGCAGGTGAAGTCGCAAAAAATATGGACCTATATACACAAAGACAGGAAAAAGAGTTTTTATTCCCCTCTCCCCCCATACCAGTCTGGCATTTTGCCTTTCTTTCACTCTTGCTTTCTCTCTTTATCTCTCCTATTGTCATTCTGTCTTTATCGTTTCCCCGTCTTTGATATGAGAATGGATATGTTCAGTGAACAGCCTGTCTGCTACACCTACATAGAGATATAAAGATTTTCATGTTTTTTTAATACTCTGAGCTAGCAGGGACAGTAAATCTTTAAAGTACTTGGACAGACTATAGTAGGTATGGTGTATGCAGTATATTTATCACAAATAGTGGTCTTATTCATGTCAACCACCCCATACCTCTCTTTGCCTCTCTACCCCCTCTTATATTGCATTTCCTTGAAAAGTAATCTCTTTGAAACTAACCACCTATGAACTGATGTTATGGATGTATTGTTTTATATATTTTCATAATACACTTTTATGAGAGGATTTATTGAGTTTTTCTGCTTCATTACCGTCACGTAAAGGGAACTTTGGGTTGCAAACGGGGCTAAAAATTAAAGCAGCAGCTGATGAGACCAGACAGGGAGTTACTAACAGGGTATAGTGCAATAAAACGTCACCCGTCAGTGCAAAATACCAGATTCTCAGACATAAAATGCCGCATCCTTTCATGTGTTAGTTATGCCAAGTAATTATGATGGGAATAAATGAGTCCCCTGTGATGGACTGGCAGCCTGTCTGGGGTGTTTTCCCGCCTTCCATTCAGTCCATTCTGGGATAGGCTCCAGCCCCCCTTGTGACCCTCAAAGGAAATAAGTGGTCTGGTCTCGCAAAAATGAATGACTGAATGAGGGCCTGGTTTTCTTATGCAGGACATCGTTTCAAACTGCTCTCCAAGGAGCTAAATGGGATTGGCCCTATCATCTCGCTTACCTCCTCTTTCATTTTTCTCTTTGCCACCTTATGTCTCTTCTCCCCTTCCTCTGTTCCCTCTGTCTCATCCTCCCCGCCCCCTCTGTGTGTCTTCATCCGTGTCTCAGGTGGAGCTGGAGAGGGGGAAGACCCTCCACATCAAGGCCTTGGCCCTAGGAGACCTGAACAAGGCTGGACAGAGAGAGGTCTTCTTCGAGCTGAACGGACAGCTCCGGTCTGTGCTGGTCAAAGACACCGTCGCCATGAAGGTACACTGGAGGGGTGGAGGGGATGCATGTTGGAGGTAATGGATGGGTTGAGGGAGGTGGGGATGGCTGGAAGGAGGGAGGGATTGATGGATGGGAGGAACAGAAGAGTGGAGAAGACGGATGGCGATGGGAGACAGCTGTAATAGGTTGGTGGTTAGACATAGGGGGGATAGCAGCATGGATGATGGAATTACAGGACAGGAAGAGGGAGGGATGGATAAATTAGACATAAGCGATTCAGAGAGAAGATAGATGTCAGCACAGGTGAACAACAGCTACCCTGAGGGTAAGTAGATAGACAGTTGAAGGAGGGAAAGGTTAGGCAGATGTTTGGGGTGATGATGCTCCAAGATGAGATGATGGATCTAAGTGGAGACGGTGGTGTTCCTGAAAGGCTTGTGTGATTTATGTGTTTAACTCAAATGCTTAGGTATCATAGCACACGATCGCATCAAATTGTGAGATAGGGCACTCGGCAAATCGAGGAGATTTTGAATCACGGGGGAAAATGGATGGGAGGCGTAGATGAAGACTCGGGCAGGAGGAATGCTTCAGTGGGCGGTTGAATGAATGGTAAATGATTGAATGAATGGATCGATGGATGGTCAAGTGGGTAAATGGAGGCGGGGGTGTGTGGATGAATGGATGGATGATGGAACGGCTCGACAGATGCATGAAATATCTTTCTCCCTCCCCCCCTAGGAAATGAAGTTCCATCCCAAGGCTCAGAAGTCTATTAAGGGCCAGGTTGGCGCGCCTATGCCTGGCAAAGTCTTGGAGGTCAAAGTGGAAGTTGGGTCCAAGGTCAGCTTATCATTACCTTCAGTCATTAATCGCTTCTGTGAGCTTGCATTGGACCATTTCCAACAGGGGCTCAAGTGTTTTCGCTATCTGTTTCTTTCAATTACCATTTGTTAATTAAACTGAGACACACACATACACAGTGTTTCTCGCTGTCTTACAATGTCAGCCGTTTTGTTCAAGCCTTCCTTGCTTTTGTTTTTTTTTTCCCCAGTTTTGTACAGAGGAGAACAATGGCACATAATTTTGTCGCCAGTGTTTCTCAGTTTGTGAGAGCCAGCAGCAATATATGGGCTATAACCTGGTGTTTGGTTATGCATCGCGGCCTGTCATCACCGCCTTTATGTGCCGTGCTTTGTCTGCATTTCTGTTGCATTAACCCTCTGCTACAGTGCTTGTTCAGCCACTTTTACATTGGACTCCTGTTTCCAATGCTCTGTAACCTCCTGTTTTTAATACTCTGTGTCATTATCTTCATTTTGAAAGGTGGAGAAGGGTCAGCCGCTGTGCGTCCTCTCAGCTATGAAGATGGAGACGGTGGTCAACTCCCCGCTGGCTGGAACTGTTAAGGCAGTCCACGTCACAGCCGATGTGTCCCTGGAGGGAGACGACCTGATAC
>OMLB01058953.1:0-31596 GCA_900302555.1 Myripristis jacobus
GGGGGGGGGAACTGAGAGCTACAAAGTGGATGAAAGAGTGAACGAAGGAGAAAAGAGACAGAAAGAAGAATGAGGGTGAAGCAGAATTAATGATAGAACGAGGCAATCAGACATTAATGCAAAGAAGGAAGTGACTGACTTCAACACAGCAGACTGGTACCTGTCCCAGGGCCCAGCTATCTCCGAACGTCTGTGCGTTGGTGACTTCCATGTGGCTGGAGGTGGTCATGTCGTTCGCTGTCACACTGTCAAAGTTTCCACACAAGCCAGAGAGCAGGCCCTAGAGGAAAAGGTATGTTTCCTTTCAAAATAACAGCCCAGGTGAAGATATTCTCAATCACTGTACTGGTACATACTGGTAACTGTGCATCACTCCTGTGCATACAACCCTAATACTCGATGTATACCTTCATATACTGTATCATATACCATACTTCATTGAGACAAATGCAACACAAACAATATGTCTTGGCAAAGTTTTAAAGAAGTGAAGTGTGTGTTCAGTAAGATCCCTGTTTTTGTATTGGCATCATTTCGGTATTGAGAACTGTGGGATGTCCCTGGTATTCGTATGAATTACCAAAATTCTGATGTTGTGGCACCTTTTTATATACAACATGTACTATGTCACATGCATCTACCTGGATCATCAACTCCACACAGAAAGAACCAAGGCTCAGATGTGAACACAATGCCTTCTTGCTGTACAGTGTTGTGTCTACTAGTTTAAATCTATGTGCCTATAGCCTAAATTTATAGCAATGGGTCCAGACCTTCCACTGAGGTCCAGCTCTGATGTGCACCGTGGTCTTGCGGTCCCAGAGGATGGTCAGGTCCTGGTTGGCGAAGTAGACCACAGTGTAGTAGCCTGCCTTCCACAGCTCAAACTCTGACCCTCGCCCCACAACACTGGACGGGCTCTGAGGCAGAACAAACAAATTAGATGTTTCATAGCAAGAATCACTCAATTTCTAAACTGACATACACAAATAGCCAGATGGACAGAGAGAGTGTGTGTGTCTGGTGCATACAGGGTTGCCAGAATTGTCTGTGAAGTAGATCTTGGTAAGCCCCACATGAATAACCAGGATTTTCATACACACAATGCCACTCTCATAGCAGTCCTTGTTTTGGGCAACAATGGACACCTCGGTTTCCCCAATACTCTGCAGAGAGGAAACAAGAGTTATATATTGATACAGAGTTATATTCACATCAATTACTCATGGTTACACATAATACTGTGACAATAACCTCTATCTGAATAGTAATTTTCAAAACCACAAAGTGCTTTTACAATGTTAAAGTCAAGTGAAGAGCATAAAAACATAAACCAAAAGAAAGCTCAGGCACAAAAACTTGCAGAGAAGAATACTTTCAAGTAGGCTAAATGAAATTTTGTTCAAAACCTTAATGAACAAGCACGGTTTCAGAATGTGAGCGAGTCATCGGCTGTCAGATCAGCTGGGTGGGAGTTTAAAAGTTCGGGGCCGAACCCGAAAGAAGATTCCACACAATTTAACAGTGGTAGTTACAAACAGTGTGATCTACATATCAATACTGCAGTGGTAGCCTTCACCTTCTCAAATCGCAGTTTCATTTTTGTTTATTTGAAGGGTCCATAGCAGCCTGCTAGCCATGCCTTCTCGGGCTCAACAGATGTTACTCAGAAACTGATAACGTGCAAGAAAAGGCGGACGCCACATGGTGGATTTGAAGTGGGAATCTGATTCTCCCTGTCCAGTTTAACAGTGTCAATGCAGATGAATAAGAGGTGACAAGTAGAGGAAGCAATTCTAAGCGATTAAGATACAGCCGTGACCTGCTTCCTCATTCTTTGGAGGTCTGCATGGTGGCTGGCAGGCGGTTCGGCCCTGAATCGGAATTTCTGTTCTGCTAATTCTAATTCTATATCCCTGGGAGCGCAGGAGCCCTGGGGTTTGTAGTGAACACTGGCCCCTTTGTGCCACTACGGCTTTGCACGTCTGCTAGCATTACCTAGGTGCTCACTCACACACACACACACACACACACACATACACACACACACACACACACACACACACCTCAATCTGCTCTAATTAAAACTGAACTCTTTCTTCCAAGATTAGAAAGTGAGCTTCTTGGATCTGCTTTCCCAGATCCCAATCAGTTTTGGCAGGAAAACATCCAGGATGCTCCTCCTTTGCCCTTAAACGCATACCACGTCTCACACGCACACTCCTCTGACACACTCTAGCACCTGCACTCTGACACCATCTGCCTAGCATTTCGGTGTCCCAACTGAATCCATACCTTTGTCGTCTGCAGAGACAAAGTCAGGGACTGCAACAAAATATTTTTTAGAGTCTGATACCGATATCCAGTATCTTTACACCCATGACGGCTGATGTATTTTTGTAATAACTGTAATACAAATGAAGGAGCAAAGCAGGATAAACTTCTGAAACTGGACTGTCTTCAGATAATAGTTACTTAAACAAAAGACCGTCTCTAGTTTAATCTTCTGCAAATTTTACATCTGTATTAAGTGACACACTGCTTTACAGATACAGACAGAAGCTGATACAGACAGTCTGCAGATATATCTGGCTATCCCTTGGACACACAGGCACTCTCAGACACTCACACACAGCCTTCACTCACTTTGAGCAGGTAGACCTGGCAGTCAGAGTGGTAGTCATACTCCAGACCATCAAATGTGTGGTAATGTCTGTCACTGTAGATTGTGCACACAGCTGGACACGGTAAGTAGCTGCAGTTAAAATAGCCACGGTGACACACACTGGAGAGACGGAGATGTGGATGCCCAAGAGAAAAGTAGACAAAAACAACAGAGAAGGGAGGAAAATACAGAATCATGCTGTGCAGCTGCAGGCTCAACATACCATAAATGATAGAACTATATCTGCACCGAGAGTCACAGTTTGTAAGTAGTGAGTTCGAATTCAGCAGTGTGATACATGCTACAGTAACAGACTGCATTATGAATAATGTGATCATATCTGAGTGTCAGGGATTTTTAGTGTCCAAGGGAAAAAACCATTAGGGAGCACAGTATGGGGGCTATACCATTTGTAACATGGAGTGTCCACAGTTTCTCCCGGCAGATACTCAAGGCCCAACCAGGCACAAGGACAGTTGTCTGGATAGTAACACTCCCCACGGTGCAGCACCAACCTTCACAGAAAAAAGGTATGTCAAGCAACATGCACATAAAATGTAGACAGCGTTTGCATATGTAAACAACTTCTCCCCATAACGCAAGTGTAATCTATGAGTTAGAAAAGCATGTTAGTGACCAGAAGTCAAAATTCTGGACATACTGGCACGATATAGTTTCAGAGAGAGAAAGTATAAAACTCTCTTCCCTCCCTCAACAATTACTGCCAAGGTGCCCAATAGGAAAGCACTCAGCCCCAATGCTACACCCTACAAAAGTCTCATTTAGTATTCAGTCTAATAAAAAAGATTTTTAAACAAGATATTAAGGCTGAAAAACACAAAATGACTTTAAGATGAATATCTTTTGGCCAACAACAGAAGACTGTGGTTGTACTGGGCAGCACACAGCACATGCTCAGTCAATCATCCATGGATAAATAACAGTTTAAAATCTGACCCTGCAATCATTTTAGGAGGAAGCCAGTACTTGTATTACCCAGGAGGGCAGACACAGCCAGGGATGCAGGGTGTGTTCGGCGGGCAGGTGAGGTTCAACATCAGGTTATGGCAAGTCGGCTGACAGGCCAAACCTCCTCTCTGCTCAGTGCAGCTGTGGTACACCTTCCCCTCAGGGCACTCCCCCTCATCTATGCTGTCTGGCTCTGCAACACACACACCACGCACACGCGCACATATCAGTCCCCAATAAACATCAGCCACAACAGCCAGCCATGGGAAACAAGTTCCAACATCAGACATAAAGTTCTTGATTTCAGCAAAAGGGGAAAACAGTCTGACACGACTCTTAGGCGCTGGAACGAGAAAAGGCGCAGGAACTGAAGGAAGGGTGGAGGGAGTTACCTCTTTCTTCTGGCAGACACTCCATCTTCCCATTTTGGCACAGACTGATGGAGCAGACAGGAAGGGAGAGAAATGGGGTGAGTTCACGGGAAAGGAACCAACACTATCAAACACAGGGTTACTTAAAGTTCTCCACGTCTCACTTGGAAACGTAGGCCTATGAGCGGATGTAACACTGTGTGCAAAACTGAGAGCAAGCAGAATTAATTTTCAGGCTGTCAGACTCGGTCAAGGCCAACTGTGACTTACCAGGGGCCAGAAGCACTGAAGGTCACCTCCCCTGGCTGCGACACACCACCCATGGAGTAACAATGACACTGAGACCTGAGGATACACTTATTATTTTAATTAATGAGATTTACTGATGATGATGATCTGTGTGTGTGGATGTGGTTCTGTGTGTGTCTGTGTGTGAGGGTTTCTACCAGATGGCAACTGATGACCGTCATTATGATGATATACAAAGTGATGAAGCCTTACACCTGCACACAGCGCTGGCGCACATCGTCATAGTAACTGCCCTCCATGCAGCCACACCCCTCAGCACAGTCATCAGAGTCGCACGTCTCCGTGCTGGAGAGAGCACGACAAGACCGGCCGCAGGATGACACACAGGAGTGGTACAGCATGCCTCCCAGACACACCATCCCTGTACACACACACACATACACCCACACAAAGTAACAGACACTTTATCATACCTACGTCGCCATTCAGTCTGCCCACACACATACTACTGGTGTCAGGTGAAAACTTTGGATCTTTCTTTTGTTAATTCCAGCTTATCAGGAATTAAGAGAAAAATACACTTTTTCTTGGTGGCCATGCATTTTTTGAGTGTGTCAAACTGGTTTAGAAAAGTGTTACGGGATCTTCTAAACTGCATGTGATTTTTCAGTTGAAGTTAAAACATAAAATCACCCAAACCGGAGTTACTAGCAGCTCCATCATATACCCTTGGAGCTGCTGGGGTTCATGTGATTCATTTCATTAGTTTTCACTTGATGTCACAGCTCCAATTCCAGCTCCAGTTCCAATTCATAGCCATTTTGGGCATCCATTTTGGGTCCTTTCAGCAATATTTAGGACACAACACAGTGTGAACCACAGGAAATATTACATACAATTTTTAAAGGAGATTAAAATGAGATGTAAAGACGCTTGGGAGACTCACCACACTCAGAGATGTGCGATCTGAAGTTAATGTTGACTCCATGTCTGGCGCAAAGGTAAGCATAGTGAGCCAGTGCGGTGCACAGACAGCTGTTCCCGCAGCGACAGGCCTGGTGGCGACACTGCTGCTGGTAGACGGTCGGGCTGACGTAGTCATGGCATGGAGCAAACAAATTCCCCAAAAGCACCTCACACAGAGACGCATAGAATACTGGCACACACACATAACAGGGTTTAACACATTGTATCTATACAGTTCTTTGCAGTTCTGGTCTGAATTAGTCGAAAACCAAAACCAGCACATCTCACAGTCCAGTAATGAATAATAAAGGTGTTGCTATATACAGTGCTGTCTGTCAGAGTGCTGCTGTCTCAAGCAGTTTATCCTCCTTAAGGGAGCCGAGGGATTGATATCAGACTGTGGCAAATTCTGTGTATCCCAGCAAATGTCATCACTTTACCAATAAAAAATACTGCCAGTACCAGCCAAAATACAAACAAGAACATACCATTGTGCTGGTTCATCTCACATGGGTCTATGATGGGCAGGTTGACTGGAGCCACACAAGCTGACGACACCTTCCAGGCATTGGCATGGAGCTGAGGAGTACCCTCTATCATACCTGCTGGAGACCTACACCAACAAAAAACGCAGTTACATAGTGCAAGTTCCAACATTTACTGTTAAGTATGAAATATTTTCTTACAGGAAGTCATCTCGCAGGTTTCCATTGAAGGTTCCACACAGGCCAAGCGTCAGTCCACGCCATTGGCTGTCCAGCTGCAGATAGACCCGCCCCCCTTGGCCATCATAATGCAGCCGCAAACCAAGCCCTGCCTTTAGTTGTGTGAATACAGAGGTCAGCTTCCGTACCTCCACAGCATCTGTTATCCAGAACACAACAAAACTCATGACTAGACCTGAAACAACAGTATAAGAGACGCCAGGCCCGAGAGAGCACATTTCTTTGGATGCTATCACCTTGAGTTTCTGCATAGAATATAAACTTATGTTGACATCTGAGGCTTTTGTGATCCCTACCGTCGAAATAGGGCAGGACAGGTGCTGGGTTGACCCCGATAAGCACCTCCCCCTCTCGGGTCAAAGTGACCTGGCGGCTCACATCCTCGTCCAACACCACCGTCACTGACTGGATACACACCTGCTGCTGGAGACACACAGGTCAGACAAAATAGGAAGGTTATCTCTATATAGAATGCTGCAGTGTGTGTGTGAGTGTATATGTGAGCGTATAGGAATATACTTGGGTACAAGCAATGTCTGCACAGTTGGTGTACTGTGGTATGTGTGTGTGTTTGCGTGTGTGTATTCACGTGTGTGCACACTACCTCTGCACAGGTGGTATACTGCAGTGTGATGGTGAATCTGCTGCTGGTGCGGCTCTTCGCCAGGACGTACTGACACGCCCCTGGCTGGAGGAACATCCTACCATCAAATGTCGTCACAAAAACATCTCCTACAACAGAGCACTCCGCTAGGGACGGAAACAGAAAGAAGAGAGAGAAAGTTATTAATACAATAGAGAAAGAGCGTGAGAGACGTCCTAATGATACTGGAAACTTCTCTCCTGGAATTAGTTGATCTAAACAGGAAAGGGTAAACTCACCTGTGCAGTTATTCTCAGTGCAGTTCCACACTCCCCCCATGCACACACTAAAATTAAAAGAGCACCACATACTGGGTTAACAGCACAAACAGGCATCGACTGCGCTGTATGCTCACTATGAAATGCAGATACACACTAACCAAACACTGCATCCCTGCTCGAGCACGTGCCCCTGCACATATGATGTCCCGTGGTACACGCATGGACACTGTGAAGCAGCAATGCATGTTCCATTCTGCAGGATAAGGCCTATGGGAAAGAGGATTGGAAAAGGACAGCTTACTTGGAGTTCGACAGACTGAATACACTTGACAGAAATTATGAAGACTGCATGCTCGTCTTTTTAAATACCATCAGGACAATAGCAGCCATCCAGACAGTGCAGATTGGTTCCCAGACACTCCTTCTCAAATGTACAGGTGGGTGGACAGCAACTGATACAGTCTCTATAGACAAAACTGTCCTCGCAGCCATCATCTACATATAGAGAGAAATGCCTGTGTTTAACACTAAAGACAGATTATACAGGCATGAAATGACAGTAGTCCAACACTAATTTTGCCTGTTTAACTTGATTCATTTATATCTTGTGTGAACTAAAATACTGAATTCAAAAGGACTATCTTCACAATCAAATTAAACTTCTACAGAGACATTTAACTTAATCTTTTGTTGCTGGTTAATGTCTGTATAGGAAAAAAGGTCTACACCATTTACACTTAAACAAATATATGTCAAAACATCTAATAGCACAGCACTATTAGAAAATGTGCTCAATATACAGTATACAGAAAAATCAGAAAGTGAATTAAGAAATGATCTTCTCTCAAAAGCATTTAAATGCACACTTATTCAAAGGCATGTTACAAATGTGGTTCCCATTGTTAATAGACAATATGTTTGTTGTGGAGACAATATATTTTGTATGCTGTGTAAATGTACTTTTGTATGCTTGTCCTGTTGAATGTCTCTATTTATACTTGAATGCAATTTTCTTAATTTAAACATAAGTCTAGGAACTGTTTTAGTTGCTTACTACAGGAGGGGAAGCTATCCCTCCACTCTCGCACTGGGTAACCAACATGTGAGCAGGCTCGGGTGTACTCAACCAGGGCTCGACAAAATGTTTCCTCATCATCAGACCTGAAACAAAACAATGACTGAGCAGGGTTTTTGGGGACTTTGCCTCTATTCCACTCAAACACAATCTCTGCAAGTGAAGCCCTGCAGCCATTATTTATCATTCTGTGGAAAGTGTAACTGGGCTCCCAACTACAGCAATAACAAGACAGGGAAAAGACAGAAGACACAAATCTAACACTCCAACACTAACAGAGTTTAGTTTTGACTTACACACACAGGTCGGAGACACAGCTGGCCACAAAGGGGTTTGGGTCAATGTTTTCATGACAGGACAGAAATGGGAAGAAGAGGAGTGCACTGCACTTCTCTATAGCATCCTGAACACACACACACACACACACACACATTAAAAATGTTAAGAATACAAGGAACACAAAAAAACTACCAGAGCTACAGCGTAGAGGAACGCAAACACTGTTTCTGTCACAAGAACACATGAGTCATTCTGGGACAATGGAGATGAGTTAAAAATAGCCAGTGATGTTATCTGCCCCTACAGTATGTCTTTCAGCATGATACAGTCATCCAGTCTTTATTAATTCATGTATAGTCTATTATTAGACAACATGGAAACAACAGTCAGCATGACTAACATTTTGAGTGGTTGGCAGAAATGCAAAATAGATGTCAAGATTTGATTCACTGACTGGGAATCTGAAAATCGAGAAGCCTGTTTTTTTTTTTTTTTTTTCTCCGAGCTTCAATAGTTGAACTCAGAGCAGAAGGCGAAACGGCAAAAATCGGGTTGCCGTGTTTCTTACATCCATGTCTGACTCAGACTGGCACGGCCCACTGAAGTCCAGGTCTACTGAGGGACAGGCGCGTTCATGTGGCAGGTCCACCGCCCAGCTGTTACCAAACGCTGCGGGCTCGTCTGTATGAATGCCTAAAACACCAATTCAACACACAAAACACACACCCAACACATATACACACACACACAAGTAAAAAAACATGCACATACACAGCATGAAAATATATCAATATGCAGTCCAAACATGAATGCAGATGCACAAACAAATCCATTTCCTGATTCTCAATAGTTTGACAAAAACTAGCCCGATAAAAAGTCAACCAACAAGAAGAAGCCAAAAACTGGGTGTTTGTGAAAGCACCGTGTTTACTAGTTCAGAAGTTTATTTATTTAAAATGGCACATGGCACATTAATGCAAATTCATAAATGTGCCAGATTCAACCATTTGGGCTCATTTTCATCCGCAGTTATGTAAACTAGTTCACTGCAGCTCTAAAACCAGAGTTGTTCCAGCCGTTGTGTATTCTCTTTCTCTGAGCTCATCCCCACTCTATTGGACATTGTGCAGTTCAGATTACTGGTCATCCGAGTAAGAATTCTTGCTCCTTCCAGCCAGACAAACACAGTCTATCAGTCTTGCCCCCCAACCTGAGGCGCTCCATTGCTATAATTGGCCCAATACAGTGTTGAGTGTATAATAATAATAATTGTGGTGGGTGGGTGCTGATAGAGGGGATAAGAGGACAAGGGGCCGGTTGGGCCGGTCTTACCACGAGCAGTGGTGAGGTCATCGCTGGCCAGGTGGTTGAAGTTCCCACACAGGCCACAGGGGGCACCCTGGTGCTCCTCGCTCATCTTCAGGTAGACACCCGAGCCTCCGTCCCAGGCCAGAGAGAAGCCAAACACACTCTTCACCAGGAGGTAATCAGCCAACCGCTCAATAAACACACCGCCTACAGTCTGCGGCAGACTTAGCCTGACATTATATACAGACACAAAGAGGCACATTCACATACACACACACACACACCTTATAGTCACTTAAGGGAATGATCTGCAAAAAAAGAGCCCTATTGGTTTCGGTCTTTCTTGTGTGTGTGTGTGTATACGTGTGTGGGGGCTGATGTGGTAGCGTGTTAATATTTTAAGGTATTTTTACAATTGTTTCCTCAGTTTTGCTGCAAGATGTATCATCAATCTCAAAAACCCATATCTGTCTTTTTCTGCCTGTATTGTCCCAAAACACACACCTACGACCGCCCTGGTGGACCTGATAGCCCGAGATGTGGATCTCCTCCTCGTTCGGGAAGAACAGGCTGAGGGCTCGTGGGCACGAATACACACTCCCCTCACAAACCCTGCTGTTGTGGACCTGGGAGAAGAAGTGAGGGTGAAAGAGTCATAGAGATAAAGGCACAGGAATTCATTAACAAGGATTAGCCAGTGGTGGGTAACTTGAACTAGCATTCCAAAACATACCAAATCACCTTTCTGGTAAAGGGATTGCCACAGACAGCCACCGAAACTTATCTGGTGTCTATTCTGACTCACCACAATGACTCTACTAACTGTGACTGCCTTTATCTAAAACATATTACAAATGGCTAGTGTCATTCTCAGTTAAGCTGTTTGAGTGATTCTGATCTCGGTGCTCTTACCCACACTGTGTACTGTGGCGTGGCTGAGTTGCAGTCTTGGGCCAAAATGTACGAGCAGGTTCCAGAGAAGTAGAAGTAGATTCCATCAAATGTTTCATAGTGGTGCTGACCCCACGACCTGCAGATCCCGTCTCTATCCTGGCCCTGGTTAGGTACTGAGAAGCACACAGGCAATACACTAAGACATTATATTACAGGACATCAATACTGTTGACAAGAATTGCAACAGAAATTCAATCATCCTTGATTCTGTCACACCAAAAAAAAAATATGCGTCAATTTTTTTTTACCCAAACAGGCCAAAGAGTTGTCACCGAAATTAGTCAATTTTTGTCTTTTCATTACACTGCATACACATGCATGCCTTTGAAATGTTGTGTTTAGACGACTGTAATGTCATCAACTGGAATGTGCCTTCCACTGTCAGATGTTTTTGAATCTGTCACTATTTTTAAAGCATAACTCAAAACACATTTTTATGGTTTGGATTTAACTGACTGCACTTTTCTGCCTCTGTAAGGTACTTTGTAAGCTTATTTTTAAGTACTAAAAGTGCTATCCTTAAGCTCAGACACTGTCTGACACTTGCCACAAAACCATACAGAGAGGAACAGGGATAAATAGTAAACCACATCTTCTTCTGATTACAGATGAAGTGTCAACAAAATCTTTGTAATAACCAGTGAGCCACTCGTCACCATGATGGTACCTGATATTTTTGGGTTAAGCATGATACCTCAAGGCTGATACCCATTATATCTTAAATAGATGCCAGTTGAACTTTTATTGAAAAAAAAAATCCCTATTCCAATACACATTTTGAGCAATGAGATTTTTCACCCTGATCTTCCAAACTCGTAAGAAACAAACTTCTCTCTTGACTTGACATCTACTGTGGCGAGTGACCTTGAAAGTGTCTCTGGCATGGATTTCTTGTCTCAAGAAATTGTGTGCTCTTAGCCCTTTTTTTTATCCAATTCTTTGACTTGCTAGTTTCACTTACTTTTTGACTTTTAAGTTTCACTATGACTAAGTATAAATAAGAGAGAGAGAGAGGGACTGAGAGAAAGGGACAGAGCGAGAGAGGGAGCGAGAGAGCGAGAGAGAGATATGGGGGAAATCTGATTATTAATGCTGGAGTGTATTCAGGTAATTAATGTTTGTTGAATGATTGGAGAGTCCGATTCTGCCTAATACCGTCGATATAAATGTGCATACATGTGCGTGTGCACACACACGCACACACACACACACACACACACACACACACACACACACACACACACACACACACACACACAAATAGCCTCACATTCACCACATTCCAATATCACTAAGGGTCTTATTGTATAATGCCTTATTAAATAGTTGCAAGCTTGGTAACCAGCTGATCTGTTACATAGCAGGAATGGAGTTTGTCATTCAACCACAAGGCTTCTTACACTTCATCACTGTGGATGAGACTCCCCTCCATATGATATCAGAGAAAATCAGAGCTGACACCAACAGCAGATATGCCCCCGTGTCCGCGTATGTCTGTGAACATGTGTGTGTGTTACTCACTGATCTGGCAGCGGTCGCCCAATGCCTGGAACTGAGCACAGTCACACACACCTCCCTCCTGACACCAGCCGCCATTGAGGCAGCCACAATATTCTGGGAAAGACACACACAAAAAGTCAAGCTCATTTACCCCAACTTTACTGGATAAAGATAGTGTTAAGATTATGTGTGTCCATTTGTGATCAGTTCATGAGTAATATGTGTGTGTGTGGTGTGTGTTTACCTGAAGAGGCGTCTCTGGCTGTGTAGTTGTGTAGGACGCTGCGTGAGAGAGCGCCCTCGGACAGAAGTGGCCTGTATGTCTTGGAAAACGATGAATAAACACTTAGAGTACATCCTGCAACATATACTTAGATTTATCAGTCACGCTGTACTGTACTGTACTTTCGGTGTACATGTCCCTTTAAGTTAAAAGTTGCATCAGTGTGTCTGAGAGAAAGTACATTTTTAGTGAGTGTGTGTCACTCCCTACAAAGACAGCTTTGTGCCGGTTAGGGTGTTGTGCGCATGTGGGTGCCCTGACCTCCTCTGGTTCTCTTAGGTGTAGTGTACCAACCTCCTCCCCGAGGAGATCCCGTTTCCTCCGAAGTGCATTAGCCCTTCTGCACACACACAAACATGCACATTAGTGGGAAGGAACAGTCAGAGGGGAGACTTAAGTGCACTTTACACCACTCGAATTTAAACTCCAAACCCCTCTTTTCTGAACCCTCACACGCACACCTCCAAGTGCATGTACACACACATTCACGCACACATCCACACGCACACTAGTGACAGGAGCAGCAAGTGCAAATACTCTAAGCCATGTAAGCCTATAAATCATAGAATGACCACTACAACATGTAGTGTTTTTAACAGATGTTAAAATTTAAAAAAAAATTTGGTCATGATATTGATATTTGACTGTCACTAATTCCCCTTCTTCCATTTAGTTACCTCTGTAGTCTTCCCTCTGCCTCTGAAAGCTGGCTGTGAGCTCCTAAACATGAAAATAAAAATATATATCGCACAAGAAAATCATTATCAAACAGTTAAGTTATTTGCCAAAATTAAGTTGATTGTAATTTCTGAGGTGCAAAATCAGTTACACACACTATCCAAGGGTCATATTAAAAGTGTTTAGCACTGAGTTTATAGTGGCCTTGTCATATTTACAGGCATCTTTACCTCCTATGGTATCACAACATTCCTACACATTATTTCACACTTTTTATACTTTGCTGTGATATATTGTGTATCATACTTTTGGATTTATATTGGATCATAGAGCTGTCAGACTCACCCTCAAGTATCAGCAAGTGGGAGACTGAAAACGACATAAGAAGAAATCGTTTCACAGTCCACTTTACGTTCATCTCAGAGTCCGAAACGAAGCTCCACCGAAACGTTAACGGTGCATCGCAGTGGCCCGGGGAGGGAAGGACTGAGGATGTTTGCTCGCACCAGGACGATGCACGGTCGCACCTGAGAACCTACCTGGTGGCGAGAGCCTCCTGAGCGGATGACGAGAGCACCTGTGTGGGCAGGTAAGCCTCCGTCACTCCAGCATCCCCAGCCAGTGACAGCAGATAAGCCTGGTAATCACCTGTGTGTGTGTGTGTGAAGTGTGAGAGTCCGCAAGGCTTCAGTGCGGAAGTTTTGCCTCAGTAGTATCTATGACCGACCACATGACTCGGGTGGGAGACTTAAGCGGAGTAAAACAGCACAACTTTTGAGCAAGGGAGGGAGCAGGTGACAGGTGTGCACCATGTTTTAGCTTTTCCTTTCATGAGCGCAAGGATTTGGGATTAAGCTTTAACGGTAGGCTGCACCACAGCTTTTTCCATGTCTTTCTGTGTGAATTAATTTCCCTCAAGTAACTGTAGGCCGAAAATAAATTTTAGGATGGTAATATGGCCAACTAATAATACACTGCATGCTGCTGTACTGTTACCAAACCATACGACCGGCGGCCCACAGGAATTTGATGCAAATAGCAATATCACGGCAACAGCGTTCAATGGTGGGGAAACACCACAATAACTCCCAATATTAATAACAACTCGCAATGTTATAGCGGGGATGATAGTCATTCACGTTAATTATTTAATAAACCCACGGAGCACGACATCAAAAATATACCTTTCATTTCCACACTTGCTGGTATGAATCATTGCTTCAGTTTTGTATTTCAACAAGGCCTCCTGTAAAAGCAAGCAAGCAACCAAAAACAACCTCCCTGTTGTTTTTGTTTGTTTGTTACATTCTTTTTCCCCCCCTAACCTTTCCCCAAAGTAGGGTGAAGAGTGTTTCATGTGTTTGCAGGTTGTCATATTATTATGAAACTCTGACATTTCAAAATTACAGGTAATCTACCATCCAAACTGGTCACTCATATGATTGCATACTTGTACACTAGTTTTTATTTAGTTTATGTTGGGCATTGTGGGGATGATGCAAGTACAAGACACACTGGAACATGTGGCTATAAATGGGGTGTGATGTCTCCTAAAGCACCGCATTGAGATGATGAGTAAAACTCAGACCTTCCCTCTGACATTGAACAACCAAAAAAAAAAAAGAAAAAGAAAGAAAGAAAGAAAGAAAAGAAAAGAAAAGAAAAGAAAAAAATGCCTGATGCACCTTAACTGCATATTTTATGGGATTATGTGGGATAGAGAATTTCATTGTTTTCTATTGATGCTCAAGTTTAATTTCTAATCAGCAAGGTGTAATATTACTATAGGAGTATATAGGAGCATTTATGAGTGTGCTTACATTAGTGTGCTTAATAAAATAACTTGATAAAGAAAAACGAAAGGGAGAAAATCTTTGATTGTATTCCTGCCCTATAGGCCTTCACTGCACACAATGTGCATATAAACTGTGATGCCAGACACTCCCGAGTCCTGATATAGCTTCTAAAACTGAAATCAGTGTCACACTTGCATGGCCCAAACCTCAGGTGGAGGATGTTTCTGAGCAGGAATCATTTGTCATGTGTAAAGAGGTTGTTAAAATCGGAATGAATTAAGAAAGTAGGAATAATTAAGTAAGAAAAATGAATGGATGGGACAAAATGTCATTCAGATTATGGTCTTATTTAATTATTATTTGGATTGTCTCCCTCTGCAGGTAAACCATATCTGTATCAGTTGTGGCTAGTATGCTAATGAACAGTATTGATTTTATCACAACCAAAAAAATAAAACACACTCATGAATTTAAAAAAAAATCTCATCTTTAATAGTACTGTACATACATCTGCATTTAAAACAGTAGTTTGAGTAGCAGCAGTACAAGGAACATGTCGAAGGAGTCAAGCATCAGGATCAAAATAGTGATGGGGTAGTGTTAACGATGTGATTTGGGATTACTGGGTAGATTTACGTGGTGTAGTATGTTATGAGTGTTTTTCAGGGAAATTGGGAGAGAGGTAGGAACACATCTGAAGACGTAAATGGGAGCAAGGTTTTCACAGAAGAACTGCTGGGAGCCACAAGGTCATTTCTTGTTGGAGATCAGGGCGTTGACCTCATCCTCTGGTTTCAGGCCGTGCCACTGGGCGATTGGTCGCCGGGGGTTGGCCAGCATGTCCGACCAATGGCGTAGCTCAGTGCCAGTGCTGGTACCGCCCAGCAGTACCTTCCCGATGGCATCATTCTTCCCAATTTTATCGTAGTCCAATACGGTCACTGCCACCTGCACTTTCTATATATGAAAACACAGACAGGCAGCCCCAGTGACAAAGAGACAAAAAGTACGACCATATCTTCTCTGAGAACTAAGTGAACATACACACACGTTTTTGTTTTGTTTTTTTCTTTTTTTGGCATGAACCAACATACACATCAGTATATATATGATGAGCTAATATCAACCTGTAATATCAGTTTAGTCGATATATTGGTGGGTCTCTTGTGTATTTATGCACAGTGTAACAAGTGTACCTCTATTTGTTCACATGGCACTTCAAAGCTGAAGGACTCATTGTAATAAGGGTTCAGAGTGTTCTTCTTTATGCTTGTTTTCTTCTTCTTTAGTCTTTTCCCATTCTGCATCAAGTGTATCTTCACATAGGGGTCTGATAGAGAGAACAAGGAGTTTTTATGTTGGAGCAGCACGCCAACAGCCTGGCACAGATGGAAGAGCTCCATCAGTGAAACACAACATCTATTGTACCAGTCAGAGTTTCCCCTAAATAGAAACTACAGCAAAGTGGACGGACTGCAACCAAAATGCGGGGAAACTTAATCATCAGGCCTCAAACAAAGCACATCTCAGGCAATTAAATTAATGGTGCAGTTAGTCATAGTCTACTAAGCATGATTTAAGTATATAAACAGGACAAAATCCAGCACCAACAGTTGGCACAACAAAAGAGTAGTTTTTGTATTTCAGTTACAAACTAATATCTGCATATTATTTGGTGAACCATCATATCTTTTATATTCACTTTGCATTGTCAGTCTGTTGTGCGGCAATCACTTTTGCTATGTGTTGTAAAGAAAATACCAATGTATTTTTTTTTCATCTGTATTGAAAACAACTCCACCAATGTGCTTGTGTGGTTTTAAAAACTTCACTTTCTGGAAATGACTAGAAATTACAACTCAGAATAAATCCCGGCTGTCCTTGACTCACCTGACAAACCACCTACATCCATTTTCTTCAGGTTTTTAGCCTCCAAAACCACCACTGTCAGCTTCCCAGCAGTTGGCACATACCTCAGGGATAGACATATATCCCCAAGTCGCTCACTCTGACACAGAGAGAGAGTGAGTTTAGCTTATTATGAGGTGTCAGTGATTCCTCAGTAACTTCAGGTAGGCCTCCACAGTTGCAATCAAAAAAGGTTGAAGTCGCAGTATATTGGCTGTTTGAATATTGAAATCGCGAGACTGCAAATTTTTCTTAGAGCGGACGGTGTTTATGCCAGCCTCCAAAAATTATTCAATCTTATGGTGCTCTGCCAAATCCCTTGCCCTTGCCTAAAAATTTAAATACCAGAGAAAGTCTTTGATTCTACTCAAACCAAACAAATCATAATCATATGAAACCTTTTTCCTTCTTGAAATGCAAACATTCTTGAACAATAGCACCAAGAAGCAGAACAGAAATGAAAAAAAAAAAGTGTAGGTAATGATTAATGATTCCTGTATTAATTCGGATAATTTCATGCTGAATTTCAAATTTAGAAATAGAGTTATTTTCCTTTTGTTTGTCAGTTTGTGCAGCCCTGTTTTCAAGCCCAGCCGCTCTCCTGTCTCTGCTCTTTGACTCGGTGCTCACCTCCTCCTTCTCTGCCTTCTGCAGGTCCCTCCACTCCTGAAGAGACTGGCTGAAGTCGACGCTGCTCATCGGCACCCTCACGGCTCCTATGGCATCGTGTTTCGAGAAGCGGTCAAAGTCGTACACTGTCATCACCAGAGTTTTGCCGCCCAGCTCAGTGTATGGTGCCTACACACACACACACACACGCACATACACACACATCAAAGAGGACAGTATGAGACATGATGTGACATGTGTTGGTAGGAGCCCCAAGGCAGTCAGCAGCAGTAATTATGATTTTTTTAATTTTTATAGCTTACGCTTAGCTCTGATTTACCTTAAATGTGAACGTCTCATTGAATTTAGGCTCGAGGGTCTTCCTGTGGACTTTGGTCTCAAACTTTTTCTTTTTGTCAGGGAGCAGGTAGAGTTTAACGTAAGGGTCAGAGCTGCCTCCTACATCCATGGCAGGAAGCTCGGTGGCCTCCAGAATACCTACTACCAACTTAAGTGTGTTTTTAGAGGAAGTGGAAAATAAAGAGAGAGGAAAAAAAGATTCTGGTTAACTGAGAGGAAGAATAAATAAATTAAAACGTGGCATTTTTGAGTTGACGGAGTGAACAAAAAACTTCTGAATGTGAATACTGGCGTCTCACCGTGTTCTCTGTGAAGTTGTAGTCTAATGAGAAATGTAGCCTGCCCAGCTTCTCTTCCTCCTTGGGCTCGTTATCTGACAGCTCCGTTTCTTTGTTACCTTCATCCTTCAAAGGCTATAATACACACGGGCACACACGGGCACATGCAGAACAGGCACACATCAGATGCAGTGAAAAATATAGCGTTACAAGCAATCAATTAAGGCCTTGTGTCACAACTTGTGGAGCAGTTGCTTAGCTATTTGTGCTGTGTGCCTACGTTGTATAGTATTACACGGCCAAAGGCACTTAATCAAAGCTAGTGTTACCGAGCTAAAGTTTATATAATGCTTGAAAGGAAGAGGCAAATCTCAAAACAGCTTTAGTGAGTGCTCCTTTGAAGATGGTGTAACGCCTCAAAATAACTCATCTCATACTTCATCCTACGCTACAGCACGAGCGATGTGCAAACACTCCATCAGTCTTAACACACACTGACAGTTTTACTAGCGCTGGGTGACTCCGGAGTCGAGACTTTGATACATTGCAAGGACAATGCATCTGCAGGGGGAGTGTGTGTGTGTGTGTGTATGTGTGTGTGTGTGTGTGTAGCATACCTCTTTGTAACCTCCATCCATTTCAGTGTCAAAGCCTCCTTTGCCCTTCTCTTTTCCCTTTTTCTTGTCCTTTTCTTTGTCCTTGTCCTTCTTTTTCAGGCACTTCTTCCACACACACACGGCACACGACAGCACCAGACACAAGCTCACAATGCACAGGGCCGCAACAGCCCATGATGGCACTGCACATACGCAAACACACACACAGTACACACACACACACACACATTTAAACACGTTCAATTTCTATATTGCGCTAATGCAAACAGTATTGGCCATCCAGTTAGGAAAATTAGATTTTTCAATTTATGGTTTATTCTAATTTGGTGATCCGGGGATCCCGGGACCTCCAGGAGTCCTTGAGGGTTTCCAGGAGGTCCTCAGCAAAATAAGGAATAGTTTAATTTCACTGTAATTTAATTTACTAGCAAATGCTATGATACAAAAAATCAAGGATGCACAATATTGGATTTTTTGCCAATGTCTGATAGGCTGAACTCTTTTGGCCGACTGATGCCGATACTGATTTTTCCGTCTGATTGCAGAGAACATCAAGTCTCTCCTATAGTTGAATTAACATATCATTATGCCTAATCTTATTGTGATAGTCTCTGGCAGATGCAGACATAAAGTACAGTGCTTTTCAAAATATACACATTCACTGGGCAAAATAAAGGAAACTAATTCAACTTAGGTTAAGTGAAACATGCCATATTTATTGTTATACAACATTTTCTTTCAAACAAAACTGTTAGATTCCTTCTACTTTAACAGGCTTGGATGATGCTCTCCCCTCTTTTTTATTTTTAAAGCTGATATTGGCCTTTAGTGATGACGTGCTGATATTGTGTATCCCTAAAAAAAATATGAGTGACTATTTTAACAGTATGTGTTAATCTCACGGCTTTCAATCTGTTTGTCGGTGCTCAGGTGTGACATTTAACATTTAATTTAATACTTAACACAAACCAAAATATCTTTTCATCATCGGGCCCCCTTGGGCAAAAGCACTTCAAATGGGGGTCCGTGGCTTAATGAAAGTCAATTTGGGTTTGGGTTTGAAAACCTCTGCTCCGTTTGGGTGAGTGCTGTTATTTGTCTGCTCTGATAGGTTACTAACTCACTGTGTATGTGTCGCAGCTCACTCATAAACTTCTTGGTGTTGTGTCCTTCAGATTGTTCCTGGCCAGGCTCCGGGGTAGCCGTGGCATTTGGTGAACTGGTAGGGGTAGCTGGGTTGCCTCGTGCCGCTGGGGCAGCTGGAAGATTCCCAGTCATTATGTAATGGGTGTGAGTGAATCCAGAATTAGACTAGAAGAAAGAGAGGGAGAGAGCGACTGAGAGAGAGAGAGAGAGAGAGAGGGGAAGATGGATGCCCCCATAAAAATCACAGCTTGTGCAAAATATGAAAAATTGCAGTTCAACAAAAGAGAAAAGGTCACACCTGGATTTGTCTTCAAAACGCACAAAGAAAGAACTTTGAGTTTGAGTAACCATTCGAACACCACACACACTCACACGCTAGAGCAGTTTCCATAAATGCCATTGATCAGGTGTATTTGATGTGCTTATGGTCTGTGTATGATGATCAGTGTCAGATGGCCTCTCCTGTTTCTGCTGGCCTGGCACTAAGTCTTGAACACAGGATATGCAAGCCTGCTGTCTCTGCCAAAACCTGCTGACAGGGAGGGGAGGGATGGAGGAGGAGAGAGGGGAAGTGGAGTTGAAGCGTCATGTGTGTATTTGCACTTGAGTGCTGATGTTTTACAGTATACCAGCTGCCAGAAGTGAGAACATGCTGTGTTCAAGGTCGCGTTCACTCCGGGATACCTGGCTATGAAATAACTCCCTCTGCCAAAACTTGCTTCATAATTGCAAAAAAATGGTTTGATATGTTGTTTTCTATTCTGCAGACGTCCTAGGTATTGAGTATCTGTGTCTGACTCAGCAGATGTGATCTCACACCCAGACGCACACTGTCCTCTGTACAGTAGATCTCTGCTTTTTTGGGATTATTCACCAGCTTTTTTTTTTTTCCTGAAAGGACAGTATGAGCTGCAATGTGAAAGACACCAATGTTGATTTACTAAAAACTGCAGGGGTAATTGGAGATAGTCAAGGAAAATTAAGTGGAGGGGGATAGTAAAGTTGAAAATGGAATTGAACCAGTATGCTTTAAATATTATGCTCTGAGGTGAACCATGTTTGCCTTTTTAAAAACAGAAATATGTGAGCCACATATGCATCCCTGCTTGCTTCCTCAAAATATTATTGCATGAGAGTGACTATAATGAGAGATTCAATTAGTTCTTTTATGTTTTTCTCAAATACCATTATAAAACAAGGATTTGACAAAACTTGTTAAAGTATATACTATACTATATATACTATATACTGTGGGACTGATTCACACCTTATACAACATAACAAGTGCACCATATAAACAAATGAACTGTCACTCAGATAGAAAGCATGCATCTCCAAAATGTCCACTCATCAGGAACAGACTTGTTTTGAGCTTGACAACAAGGCATTTCCGATTTTACCCAACAGGTTTTGAAAGACTTTCGTAAAACCAGGAGGTCAGGGAATTTATGTCAACCCGTAGAGCAGCATATAATCTTTCAGTTTCAGCCGAAGTTGCAAGGTTTTCACATGATATCTCCGGTCAGGATCCAGTATACAACAGATAACTGTGATGTATCACCCTTGCTGATTGTACCGCACTCTAGTTAGTGTCTGGTTAACAGCATGACCTGCACAGATCTGATTAACATAGGTAATTTTTTTATGTTTTCATGGCTATACATGCAATTAATATTCTCTGACCGCAGTCAGGGCAGAGAGAGAACATGAAAGTAGTCCAGATGGAGGGTTAGATAATGAAATAGATGAAGCAATGCAAAGAGACATACCTCTATTCAGTCGCCCCAGTGCCAGTGTCGTCCCAGGCTCACAGGTACTCCTTTGCCTCCTTAGACAGAGAGGAGAGGAGGAGGAGGAGGAAAGGATGACAGGACTGGAGAGGGCGGGAGAGGCGGAGGAAAAGAGTGAGGTAAGGAGGAGTGGCAGTGTGTTGTCCTTTGTTTTTTTTATCTCTCATCAGACTTTAGCGATCAAGACGTGGGGCACAGGTGTGGAGAAAAAGTTAGGGCAGGACCAGGTGGAGTTGGGATTCGGAGTCACATCTCGGTAATCACATGTGCCCTGTTTGTGTGTGTTTGAGCGTTACGTGTTGGTGTGAATGCCTTCATTTTTGCACATTCAGATCTCAAGGGATTGCTTGTCCCTGTGCTTGATGCCCCACCTCTTGTGACCTCTGTCCCATCCCTGCAGGTCACCCTCACCAGGCCAGTCATGAATATTCATTAGTGTAGTGACATGGCTTTTTAAAGGCTCGTTAGCATAGTGAGACTTCAGCAATAGAGGGCATTTACATTCAGAGTGGACAGCTCTGTGTATATGTGTGCGTTTGTGTGTGTGTGTGTGTGTGCGTGCGTGTGTGCAACGTGCGTGTGTGTGCATCTGGCAGACGCTGCAGACCTGTCTCATATTGTCTATGTATAGATGATGTTGCCTGAATTAGAACCTTAGGATGTGGTTTCTGCAGCAACACGGAGATCAAGTTCTGGCCCCGCCCAGTTCACCTTGAGATCCCGGAGATGAACGGAGATACTGTACAGCGGCAGGGACAACGGGACACCCAGAAGTTTGCCTCAATCACATAACCTTTCCCCATGTCATACAAACGAAAAAACACACACTCTATCTGTACCTTTCTCACCGTTTTTTAAAATATTTTGCAGAACATCTTCAGTGATTAATTCTGTAAAAATGTTTGTTATTTAGAAAACATCTTACAGCCTGTATAGGGTGACTCCCATTCAGCCTCAGTGCTTTTATATCCGTCCCACCGTTATACAAGCAGTGCTCAAACAGAGCGAACCTGAGATGTACAGCCTGTTTACCCCCAAATAAATCAGATGTTTATTTGTAGTACAGCATGAGGAAGGATATGTGTGCAGATAATATACCATTATGCAGTGAATCTGCTTTTATATTTCTTTAGGTGTATGTATGCAATTATTTATTCTGCAAAGGGGAAAAGATAACAAATAAGAATATGAGGTATCTTAAATTTCTTAAATTTTGCTGTCCACATAATAAAACACATAAATGCAATACTCACTTACTTACTCACTAATGCATAGCAAATGTAGCTTACTGTAAACACCCACACATAAATAGAGGTTATAACACTTTGACATAAATAGGCTACAAATAAAACACTTGTGAAAAAAAAAATCAGTGCAAAGCCCTACTTTGTCTCATAAAATAAATAGACGAGTGCGCTGTACTGTACTGGAGAAATAAATGACTGTCTTTTCATTGATTTATGTGGGAGAGACTGGGACCGCGGCTTCAGAGACAGAGGTGAGTCTCTCCTCCAAACAGAAGGTGGCGATGTGGCGCATTTCGGATCCATGGTGCACGCACGCAACGACAGAAGAAACGTCGTTGCTAAGATACAGGGGAAGAGCTTCTGTCGCTGGTGAGTTACCGCGAAGTGAAACGTTTTGTTTTTGTTTTTTAAAGGCTGCCCTGTCTCTGTTTTGGCATTGAAAACACCACGTTGATAATGTCTAGTGAAACTGCAAAGACAGCAGCTAAGGAGCTCAGTCCGTCGGCTAACTAACGGTAACGTTAATGTTAGCCTGCTAGCTGCTAAGCGATACGTATCGCCGGTCGAAATTCATCTTTAAGCATTTTTACAACAAAAACAGTCTATATAACGCAAGCACGCCGCCGTCAGATATAATTCAAAAGTGTGATAGCGGTGAGTACATAGCACTGATATTGGAAAAATAATGTTAGCGTATGCATCAGTCACTCAGACCAGGTGCTGTACACGGTAGACAAAAGTATTGGGATACACCTGGCAATCACTGAGTTCAGGTGTTTCATTCAGTCCCGTTGCCAAAGGTGTAATGTGTAGGCTGCCCAGTACTTTTGTACATATAGTGTAGTTTGCGTAACATGCATGTAAGGGTATAACATTATTCTAATGTGGGGGGAAAAAATGCTGGTAAAATTTGTTTTTCAGTCAGGGATCGCACACATACTCGCTGAAGCGTTGTTCAGTTCATTTATGGACTTGCTAAAGAGTTTTTAAATTATGCTAATGCATGAAATAGCAACACACAACAACACATAAAATATTTGTATAACAATGATCAACTAATTCAGCAGGTTCATGTTTTCTAGTTGACCAACACTGGCAGGTCAAGACTCAGTTTGTATGTTCATACAGTTTTTGCCCAACCTTTCCTCTCTCTGTGCCTCAGCAGGTCTGTGGATGTCGCACGTGGAGCGGCCTCACCTTAAACATGTCCTGCACACGGTGTCGGTGCTGGAGGCAGTGGTCCTCCGCAGCTTTGGCCCTGATGGGGGTCAGGTGCTGTTTACGCGTGACACAGGGCAGGTGATGTTGAGCCGCAGTGGGACACGCATCCTCACGGCGCTGCGACTGGAGCACCCACTGGCTAGGTAATTCATTTCATTCCCTTTCGTTATAACTGTCTTTGAATTAGTGAAGCAGTCCCTTTTGTGTTAAACATGTGTGTGTGTTTGTGTTTATTTTAGGATGGTTGTGGAGTGTGTATGGAAGCACACTGCTGTAACAGGGGATGGATCTAAGACCTTTATCCTGCTGCTGGCATCATTATTACGCGTGATTCATACAGCGGCCTGCAAGAGGTGCAATGTATCTCACACCTATAGCTCCAGAGAGGCAATGGAGACTGCCACTGCCAGGCGTTTGGCTGACACGCTTCTGGCATTCGGATTGGAAGAGCTCGGTGATGTCATCAGCACAGGCGTGGTCCCTTGCGGAGGTATTCTTTCTTGGGAGGATCCAGCTCACACCAACAAAGACGTGCACACTCTGCAAAAGCTGTTGACAGCCTTCTTTCACACCCGGCTGGGGCACACCGTCTGTGACTTCTTCAGCCGCCTCACCTGTGAATTTCTCTCCTGCTGGAAATGTGAAGACAAAGCCCCTTCCTACTTGCTCCGTCTCACAGATGACAACTTCTCCGTGTTGCATACACCCGTATCAGGCTTCCCTGTTAGCTGCTCGCGTGTGATTGAGGGGCAGGTCATTCACAGGGACTTCTCCACACCTTTCTCTTGGACCAACAACCAGCCACTTAAAGCTGTTGTGTTTTCTGGGCACCTGCGGCCAGATGCGCATAAAGCCGGAGCAGTGCTGGAGCTACGAGGTGGAGAGAGAGGTGTTATGCGATACACTTCCTGCACAGAGAGGTCACTGGAGTGTGTGATTACAACCTTACAGAGTCTGGGTGTCTCCCTGCTCCTCTGCGCGGTGAAACAGTCTGAGGCTGTTCTGGCTTTAGCTGGACTGTCCGGGATGTGTGTGGTGGAGTGTGTCAGTGAGGACGAACTTTCTCTCTTCGCTCAGCTAAGTGGGGCAGTGCCTGTCTCAGACTGCTGGCTCATTGAGCAGGAGCATGTTGCCACACTGACCTTCTGCCGACCAATACTGCTAGGAGCCCATAGGTTTGAAACCACAAATTGCTCTTTTTCACATACATGCACTCACACACACAAACCACAAGGCTTTGATTTGATTCATGTAAATCATTGAATTGAAAAGTTTTCTCTTCGACAGGTATATCCACATGTCTTTCCATGATTCTAAGATCAAACCCTACAGTCTGGTGATTTGTGGCGCAGGAGAAGGACAGACCGACCAGTGTGCACGTGCTTTTCAGGATGCTCTCCGGATGCTGCATACAACATGGGAGCCCATGCACACCACTGCAACCACAGCAGCAAAGAGCATCTTGCACTCAGGCAAAAGCACATCACCCAGCAGCAAACGTCCCTCCCTGAAGTATGTGTTGAATCCGGGCTGTGTTGTACCTGTTGGTGGGACATTTGAGGTTCTGTTACACCACGCCCTCCTACAGCATGGCCACGCTCACTTAGTCTCCGATCCACGCGCTCCTTTTCACACAGATACAGGCATTCCTGCTATTTCCCGTCTGCTGGCGGACGCTCTGCTCCGTGTGCCCCAACAGATTTACTCTCACAGTCCCCGACGCTACCTGCAAACTCACACCCTGGTCACGAATTATATGCAAAATTGTAGCCACCCTTTCAGCCCCACGTACGAACATAACCACAGAAGCCTGCGGAGTAATGACCCTCTGGAGGACAGCGAACAACGTGTGGACCACCGCAGAAAGGTTGACTTTAAATCAGACGTTTTTACGTTAGACTCCGGCGTTGAATCCGTCTCCTGTAAATACAAACTGATTCTGGCCGTGCTGCAGTGTCTCAGTAGTCTTTTGAGGTTGGACACGGTGCTGCACACACACACGCCGTTGCACAAACAGGCATGCAGACACTCCAGCAGTTCTCTTGAGGACACAGAGGAAGGGGATGAGGACTGAGATTTGTGTCTGGAGTCAGATACCATAAAAATATATTCTCTCAATACTAACTCAGGTATCACTCTTAAGTTGGAAAAAAATAATTTACCGCCAGAATGCTACAGCAGACGATGTATTTTTTAATTTATTTATTTTTACCTCAGTGCAATATTATTTTAATATAATTGTTTATAAAGTATCTCATACTCCCACACACAGAGAGGAAATAAATAACATTTCATGGCAGTGCTCCCGTGTTGTGTAGTTTATTGGCCTGTAAAATGTTTAGTTGGTACTGCACCACCCTGTCCTGAATCAAGGCGAGGTTTGGCAAAAACACCACGAGAGAAAACATCGAATGACTCAGAGATAATGTGCTTCTCAGTCAGAACATGCCTTTGTTATCAAATAATTTGGCCATCTCCTGCTCTGTGATCTATTGTGTGCTAATGTGAATTTGTATGAGAGTGTGTAAATGTTTATATTAGCTTGTCTCCTCTTGAGTTCTCATCGCAGCTCTCTCTCTCTCTCTTTTTTTTTTTTTATCAACATTCCCTTCTCTTATCTCAGGTTTCCTGGCCTGTTCCTCTGGCCAGTACATACACTCTGTTATATAAATGGCATACACACAACAACTTGGACACAGCGTCTCACAATGACACACACTCCTTTCTATAATCAGTGTTATCTCCGCTATGGGGGTGGAGAGTCATAAAGGGCAACACCCAGCTGTCAGCACCTCAATCAGAGTTCGCTTCCTGCTTTCAACCCCTTCGACTGCAGTGTCAGGAACACTTGTCCAATCAATGAGCTCTATAATGAACCCTCACTGGGGAAGCTGTGACTCATAAAAAGACTGTTCAAAGCATAAATTTGGCCTCATACAAGTATGCACACGATAAGTGGACGTGTAACTTCAAACAGTAATTTTCCATAAGCAACATCACAGAGGTGACAGTCCCTGGCTTTGTTTTTGTTATGACTCCACGGAAAGAAACGGTAAATAAGACGATCAGAAATAGCTGTTGAGGAAAAAAAGGGGTGGTGGAATCACAGTGTGGGAAGGCCGTTCTTTTCCACTGAGCTTGGAAAGAAACTGGAAGTTGTTTTTAGTCTATCGAAGGCACTCCAGGATGTCTTTCACATCCTATTTGATAAACCTTTCACAGTGGCCACCTGAGGATAGACCTTGTGAAAAATGGCTGTTGTTCATTTGACTCTCCTGCACTGTGCGGAGTGCAGCAAAAACCAATATATAACATGCATGGCAAAAAAAAAAGAAAAGAAAAAAAATCATTTGTCATACTTAGTAGATTGTGATTTATTTGGCTTTCTTCATAGCATCTTTGTTTCTGTGCAACATACAAGTGCATACGGTATAAATCAATCCAATTTCTGTGAGATGAAAAGGATATTATAAAATACATTACATCATTCATCAAACTGCATGTACCGTACAACCATGTACATTTAGAAATCGTTTACAAATGAAAAAAAAATACAGTTACAAAATGAGTCAGAAAGTTGAAGGCGTTTTTTTTTTTTCAGTATGGGCAAATGGGGAAACAGAGAAATAAAGAGAGGAGAGAAACAAATGAATTAGTGTTATTACACTGAAGGAACCAAGATGCTACTTTAATACCGAGCTGGGAAAATCCACACTCACCCCAGTTCACAGCCAGGCATTTCATTGGCTACTAGTCACCATGGTTTGATTTCGGTGTTATTAGAGAAGGAAAAATAGAATTGCATTGGTTATTTGCTGCATCGTGCTGAAGTGGTGGTGGTTGTCTTTTTTTTTTTTTTTTTTTTGGCCCTGGACCATGACTCTTCTTGCCAGTGGGTGACCCGCGGTGATGTCAGTAGAAATGTGCATAAAATACATTAATATGATCTTTTGTTTAGATAATTAGCAGTTCACAAACACTAATTTCAATCAAATGACCACAAATTACACATTTCTGTACTACATTTCCATTGAAACACAGATGGCACCCATTTTATAGTTGGGTCTATCAACCACATCACATCTATCTATTCCAGGGAAGTTGGCCTGAGCGTCGAGTGGTATAGTTATACCTGACGTAAATCATTCTCCTCCACATTACTCAGCAGGTCTGTGCGGTGTAACGGTCAGGGATATCTGTACCGAGCCTAGCTTAGGTTATTCCTCCTGAACAAGCAGTGTTTCTATTGGCAGTGGAGAGTCATGTGACTCTGGGGATGACATCATGCACATTAACAAGGACTTAGGGGTGTGATGGTGGGGGTCATCATCACACTACCTCCCGAGACTTCCTAATGGCGCAGCACAGGAGCATGCTGAAGATCATCCCAAACACCTGCAAGAGAGGGAGGTGGAGTGACAGGTCTGCCTTTCTCTGTCCATCTTCCATGTTTGTATGTTGACATTGCATGGCATTCTAAAATTAACTATCAGAGACTTACCATAACAACCCCGATAGTGACGCCCACTCCTCCAATGATGTGCAGCTTGGAGTCAAACACCTCATCGATGGCGTCACGACACCCCTGCAACGCACAAGCATGATTGCTGTCATTCTCTCTCTAAACCAATATCAAACATGTCTCATCGCACACACAAGAGACTGCCTGTGAGCATGCAGTCATCCACGGGCTTCAATAAACCATTGTTGCCATAGTAACCCCGCAAGGAGGGAGATGGAATTAGTCTGCAAACGGAGGACTGGTAAACTTGTGACACAAAGTGCAATCATTAATGCATTGACAAGACTGCCGTTCCTCCCGAGGAGCTGAAGCATGTCTGATAAATTTTTGATCTCTTGGATCGTCTCTGAACCTGAAAAATCATTTCTCATTCTGCGCCTCCGAGCTTCGGTGTTTGAGTCTGTTGGCATCCATTCAAAAAAACACATGCAAGATAACCTACCTTGGTAATGAGCTCCTCCAGCAGCTCTCGCGGCGGACAGGTTTCTTTGGCAGAGTCTACGACGGTTCCAGTCGGACCACAGCAGTTCAACTGCAAACAAACACACATGCAAGATGGGCTGTGAGAAGGAACTTGGTTAACGGCTAATCTCATACAAAATGAGTGTTTCAGGGTGAAATTATTAAAACTACAATTGCTAGATATCCGGGCCATTATAATTATTTTTTTTAATATGGCCAATTTCAATAGCCTTACATAAATGGCAGACTTTGTCAAAATATTTCACTTTCATCACCTAACAGTGGAACAAAAACAAAACAAAACAAAAAAAAGTCTACTTTATCACTAATTATCAACTTCCTTTTGGACTCCATTAGCCTGGGAATACCTTTTTGTGCTAAATTATCTTGATCAGAATTGACTTTGAGTTCAGAGCAGAGTTGACTCACAGCAGCCTGAATCAGAATTAAAGCACAAACTTGGTGATTCAGTGCATTTCCGATGAAAGACGGCTCACCCCGGTTTGAATCACCCGCAGAGTCTCGCGGAGCCGTTCGTCTCCTGTGCTCTTGTAGTTGTTGTATGTCTCCATGTAGAATGTGGTGATGTCGCTCACTATCTGCAGCACATCATGAGACATGCAAAAATTTTAACATGACATCAGGAAGCAGACGAATGTAACTTCTCTTTTCGTCGTATCTTTTGAATCACTAAAGCTAGTGAACAGAAAACACTTGAAATTAAATTTGATTCAGAGTATTTCTTAACTCCTGTGGTTTCTTTTGCTGTCATTTCTGCTTTGTCGTTTTCGATTCTGATTTTATTCTGCTGAGTTCTAGTTGTGTCGGGTGTTTATTTTTTTATACCCTGTTTTTTTTTAAAACATATTTTATTACATCTGTTTCACTTCCTCGTCCCCATGGAGCACTTTATAACTTTGCTGAAACATTCTGTATAAACAAAAATTGTAATACTAATAATGATGTAAGATATTTTGCCTATGCAAATTACCTTGCTTTGGTTGGAGAATCCCCAGATTCCAGCTGCAACTTCAACGGCAAATATGATGAGCAGGAAGAAGAAGAACTGCACAAGAGATAGATAAAATCATAGTCAGCCAGGGATGTGTGTGTGTGTGTGTGTGAGAGTGTGAGCGCGTGTGTGTGAGTGTGAGCGTACGTGTGCATGCCTGGTTTTGCATGTGTGTGCGTGCATGAGCAAGTAAGGTCATTTAACTGCAGCTGCCCCCACTTTACATAGGCTCCTCCTCCTGAGAGATTTAGTCCAAGAAGATTAGAGACAGACGGGGAGGGAGGGAGCAAGTGTGAGGCAAACAAGAGACACTTCTCTGGCCTTGAGACTGTCCAGTAAACACTGATGAAGAGAGACATCTCATATTTCTCATGTCGCCGAAGGTCTGTCCACAATCCACACTTGCTAAAGTGGGAAAGCATGAGCCTAAATACAAGACTTAGCCGGCGCTGCTCGGTGACAGCAGTGGCACACTTGACATTACTCACCTCAAAGAGAGTTAAGCTTCAAATTAGAAGGTGTGTAGAAGTATTTATTATGTGGTTTAAGTCAGAAATAGTCAGAGGAGGAAGAGACAGTAGGATTAAAAATAACAGGTTGTACTGACCAGTCCCAGCATACAGGGAGACTCCTGGATGGCTCCACAACATCCCAGAAAACCCACCACCATCATCAGTGCTCCAGCTCCTATCAGGATATATACACCTACACACACACACACACACACACACACACACACACACATCACAGCAAGTATACTTATTAAGGATTTCATTTCCATAGATCTGATGCTTTGCACAATATTGAGCCTCCATGAACCCAAATCCTTACTTAGGCTGTTACAGTAGTAGCATTGTGTTCAAGTGAGTATACCAAGAAATGAATAATTATTCCCTCAATGAAGATATTTTAAATGGTTTTAAGACTCAAGCACACCAGGGCTGAGAGCACCTCACCTGTGTAAAAGACATATGGAGAGTCTGCTCCTTCGAACAGGCCTTTGGTCTTCGAGTCAAATCGTAACCACAGGCCTATAGCCAAGACAGCTGTGCCTGCAAGCTGGAGCACAAAAACAAACAGAGACGATCACACACAGCACACTAATTCAGTTCATTTATTGAAAGTACTTGATGTATAAGGTGTAAGTAGAATAAATATTTAGACAGGCCTTAACCCAATGCCAGCTACTACTGATTATTTCAGCCACATCAGCAATGCTACATGTTTTCTACTTTTCAATGAAGAAAGAATGGCATTTTCATTCTTATATCCCTTCAAGGGCAAAGCTGCACCTTGAGCAACCCCTGCTGCCTTTGGAAAGACTTCCATTTTAGTAGAAAAGCACATTTCTAGCATCACACGTCCAAGAACCCCCCCAAAAACTATCTCACTCAGCCTCCCAACTCCTGATAAGGATAAAACTTAGTGTGCAAACTGAAGTAAACAGGTAGTAGAGAGACTGAACCTACACTGCAGTAAATGCACTGGTTTTACCAATCCAGTGGTTTAACATACACTGCAGGGGCAAGCAGGGTATGATGTAATGTCTGTGTATTTTGTGTGTTTTGTGTGTGTGTGTGTGTGTGTGTGTGTGTGTGTGTGTGTGTGTGTGTGCGTGTATGTATATGCATGTGTGTTTCTGTGTATGTGGGTGTTTAAATAATTGCACGCCTGTGAGTGTGCTCTTGATGATGTAACAGCCCAGATGCAACTAGACCAGAGAGCAAGACTAGTCTCTCAAA
>OMLB01058955.1:0-25966 GCA_900302555.1 Myripristis jacobus
CAGCAGAAACAGAACAAGAAAAAGAAGAGGAGGAAGAAGCAGCGGCGGCTACAGCTACAGCGCAGCAGAGCCAGATCTTTGAGAAATCCAGTCCGATGCCTCGACAGGCTCTCCATTCCAGCCGCCTGCTGTCTCACTATCTTTAGATCTGTCTTTTTTTCCCCCTCAAAGCTTCCTTCGCTCTCTCATTCCGCAGGCTATCCTGATCACCTCACGCGCGTGCACACAAACACACACACACGCATATGCATACATACATGCATGCACACACGCACATGCACACACACACACACACAGCAGCAATGTATGGCTTGGAGGGGGCAGGAACAGACCACCAGGCAGAGAGCTGGAGGGGGGACAGGGGGAGGCAGGCCAGGCAGCAGAGAGTCAGAAGAAGAAGATGAAGAAGAAGATCAAAGATGAGAAAAAGATGGTAGAGGGATTAAAGTGACTGAGAAGATGAGAGAGAGGACCAACACACACATATACGTGACTATTATATGTATGAGCTTTGCCAGGGTTAGATTTTAGTATTTAAAGGGACAGTTTGCCAATTTCCCCCCTAGCTGTTACGTTGAATATGTTTACCTAATAATCGGAGTAGATTAATGTGGTTATTTTGAATAATGTTATCTGGGGGAAGGAGGCTAACAGTTAGCATTTGGAGCATCCAGCCAGTATCCAGCACTCAGTAACAATGAGAGGAAGACAGCACCACTACTGTCCTATATACAACTGCAAGCTGTCCTTTTAAACCAATAGTACATCAAGTACATCAAGGTTCTGGCAGGGTTTTGTGATTCTCAGCGCTCCCGCCGCTGTCCTGATGTAAAGTTCGATGACTTTCTACAACAGGTTGGAGCACTTTGATGGCCCCAAAAACATTCTTCCTCCCTGAGACGTTAATGGGACTTTTCTCAGAAGAGTCTGGTTTCTACTACAGTTTAGCTGAAAACCATCAATGTGTGAAACAAATTGCAAAATCCAGTCTGCTTTATTTGTGTAAAGTGACCCATTTGGAAAATTCTTTAACATCCCCAGACAATTGATCAAATTTTTTGAAGTCTGAAATAAATCTCTCCAAAATTCCATGATATTCCAGGGATCCCAGCCCCAGCAGGAGCCCGGTGTACAGTTACCATTCTCTGGAGAAGTAAAGGTGACCAATGTGCACTCTATAGTTCATGTTTTCAACCCAAATAAAGCAGCATCTCAGCATGGTTTGAATGTTTAACCAATCTGATATTTCTGAAAATGTTTTCACTGCTTTGGCAATATTGTTTCGGATGAACACTCACACCAATCAAGTTGTTCTGAGCTCTGTAAAAGAGACAGAGAAGGAGAAGTGTGTGCCTGCCTATAGGAAATGCCACCCCAATGACCATGCTGCTAAGACACATCGGACGACCACCCCTCTGTCCCTGGCTGAGTTGGTACAGCCCATGAGAAGCTGCTCAGTCACTGTTGCTAAGGCCCGCCCTCTGGAATATAGGACACGACCAGAGAATGTGTACAGCTCCTCTCAAATAAGTGCACACTGTAATACCAGCCTATAGGATTACACAAATTCACTCTCCCTTCATATTAAACTGAAAACAGACATTTTGACAGGTGAAAATGAAACATGCTCCATGTTACTGGCCCATCTTTCATGGTGAAATCACTGCATTTAGAATATAGGTAAAGTAAAGTCCAGGCAGCAGTAGAAACTGTGCGGCATTTCAAGTCTGGCTTTGAAGAGAATTCAATCTGTCCAGATTTTTTCTGCGGTGAGACTCTGCTACATGTGGCCGCCACATGAGGCCAGGGCTAGGGGTCAGTTCACTCACAATTCAATCAATGAACAAAATTGAATGTGCTGTTACTCTACTACTGATAAACCGCTGTGGACAGACATCTATACAATTGCGTCACTAAAGCCTTATGTTTCTCCACAATGATAACCATATCTGGCTGATTAGGGTACTTTTTAATGTTTTGCCAGGGTTAAATAATTTCCAGTTATCATTCTGATTACTGTATATTTGTGGTTTTCCTCCTGAATATTTATAAAGCGCAGGAAATGCACACATAGGCTGTAATTTGGCTTTCAGGCAAATGACTTTGTTTCATCACTCTGCTGAATTGGAAAAGACTTCATTTGAGGAAAGCAGTAGATGTTGGACATATAAAAGGTTTCCTACTGAGAGAATTGGGGTTTTGGATAGTTCGCTTGAGCCTATCAAGTGAGCAGGGTCTTTCAAAGAGAGACCAAATGATATAATATGAACTGATCTGCACGCTTTCCCAATTTGGTAACTTCAGTATTGTTTCTTAGGAAGCACAGGAGATGTTTGATTAGCTCTTTCCACATACACTGATTTTTCCAGTGAAAACAGGAGCACTATAGCACTACCAGGAAATACAGGTGCAATGTGCAGCATAATAGGCAGCGGCTTAACTAACACACAGCCTGCAGAGATGATGTTCGAGCTATGCCCAACGCAAACTGTAATAAAGTGTCCGTTGAAAGGAGGAAATTGGGCAGACTTAACAAACAAGGACATGACATTTCATATCTAAGGTTGCAGATATAGGGGTGTGGCCTATGGTCAACGTTAAAGGGATAGTTAACCCATTTTGAAAAATGTGATATTGGCTGGATGCTTTGAAAACTAACTGTTAGCCTCCTGCCATTGAGGTGGACTTCCTCCCGATCTTAAATGCCTTTCACAAGTATCTCTAACCCGCACATATGACCAGCCAGGCTATGACTTGTCATAGAAGGCATTCCTGCAATAAAGATAGCAGTGCCCAGGTACAGTGTTGTGCTCTAATCTCAGTGTCGATTCACCAAATACATGACAAACAAACTGATCAAATTTGACATCAAGTAAAGCTATAAATATGTCTGTAAATATGCTCAGCAGTTCTCAGCTCCTCTCTTCAGGATATACTCAACGCAACCTCCAAAGCAGTGTGTCAGAACAAGATGAAAAGATGTGTCAAATGCAAGTGGAAAACTGGGAGAATACGTGTGCACACATAACAGCAGGCTTCGCTGCATGAAAAGAGTATGGTGAAGAAATTAAATCATTTTCACTCAGACAAAATACTTTCCCAGCACACTGTTTGGCAGCATTTATGCCAAACAGTGAGTGAAGAAAACAACGCAATGAGTGTTGTCCTATCACTAATGAATGATACATCAAAAAAGTCACGATAATAGGAGCAGGAAAAAGGGTAAGGCCTGATTTCACCTCTTCAGTCTGGCATCATATGCTAACATATTCAACCAACATATTCACCGCCATTAAGGCAAGGCAGAGGAGCACAGCTCAATCTTATGTATGAAATGTCTTTCAATATACTGACAGAAATAACTTCAACTAGAAATAGTGGATATTCAAAATTATTACAACAGCATGCCTGATATGGTATGATTTGGACAGAAAGGATAAATAATAAGTATGATTTTGCAAAAGCTCAGATATAGCACTTTTAAAAGAGTTAAAGTGCCTCAGAAAGCACTGAAAGGTAAACACCAGAAGGGCTATGAATTAAAAATGCAATTTAAAAGAACAAACAGTTAATGTAAGCGCATGCATGTTATTAATAATACCGTTGATATGATCTGTTTTTCCAGGTTGGCAATTAGTGAAAAATTGCTGTATTTTTAAAGCAGAAAAACAACGCCTACATTCTTTGATAAAGGCACATCACAAAGTCTTCACAACATGAACGAGAGCTGCCTAATATTCCAAAAAAAATCACCATGACATATTCAGCCAAACCATTTGTGCTAATGACATTACCTAAGCTAATTTGCATATAAGCAAATACTTCCATGTCAACATACTTCTCTTCACATATCACATGGACTGAATTAGGAACTCTTAGGGCATCTTTGTAAAAAGGTATCTTAAGGCATTATGGAGTTACAGTTGTTTCAGGATGCAGCAAGAGATTCCAAAATATAATCAGATCATCGACTGTATAAAGGGAACCTGTACATTAAGTGTGAAGGTGTTATTCAGGGTGTCTACAGGTATCAGTGAGTTAAATTCAAATGCTTACTAATACCTTTTTATGTCAAATTTTATTGAAATTTAGACTGATTTTTAGACCAACTTTTGCTTATTCAAATGAGCATTGCAAGTTGTGAAATTAAGACATCATATAATTGAATTTAAGACATGAATTTAAGACATTTTAAAGACATTTTAAAGGAACTGCAGACACTCTGTAATTAAATGTTGTGTGGAAATCTTGTGTGTGAAAGAATGTGTCACATAAAGACACAGAGGCCACCTTAACTGACAACACAGCATTTTGCACCAAGGTGGCAAGACATAAAAACGCATCTTTTGACCGCATAGGGGCCACTTGAGTATGAGCAGAGTGAGAAGACTGCAGTGACGTAACCCCAACTCTGCCATCGGGAAGCCCAGGGCATTGGGCTGAAGATGCCCTTGATCTTCTTGCTCAACTTGAGCTGTCCTTACACCTGATGCCTTTGATCCATCATTCATTTTCTTGAGTATAGTTGGCACTGGGTATTTTCTCATTCTCTTCTCTCCTATATCGTCCCCACGGAACCCTAAACCTGAGGCCAAGCTACTTTAAAAGGCCTCACATCAGCCCCAATTCAGCCTATACAGTGTAGAATCAAAAGTGCAAGAAGACAAAACAAAAATAGGAAATCATCTACATGACTGAAATGAACTTAATGCTGGGGGAGAAAACATCACCAAGGCCAGTAAATTCTTCATGGAATACTTCAAATGCGCTTTTACACATGGTTAGTCACCCCTCTCACTTTATTCCTCTGACCCATATTCATACATAGCAAATCACTCACACATGTTGGGTTCGTTTCAAGCGTCTGTCCATCAGTCTATTCCCTGTACGTTTGCCTGACACTTCTTCTCTGGAGCGATGGTTCTGGCAGCACAATGAATGCTCACATGAATGCACTGTACAAGAGAGGACAGAGTAGACTTTTCTTGAGAACACTTGGGTCTTACAAAGTATGCAGCAGACCGCTCAACATGTTGTATTAATCAGCAGTGGCCAGCACACTGTTCTTTGTGGTGGTGTGCTGGGGAGGCAGCATCAAGGGTAAGGTTGCTAGGCTGGATCTAGAAAACTGGTAAAAAGGCTGGCCCCTGACATTCAGATGAGCCTCGACAGCCCAAAGACGGTGGCAGAGAGGAAGACAGGAGTCGGATGAACTCTTCCCATGTTCCCTGCAATGAGCTGATACAGCGACAGAGCACTTACAGCATCTGCCTTATTTCCTTCTGGTGAACAAAAGACTGAGTGCTGACCAACCATCTAACTGTTCAATGCTTCTTGACAGTCCAACCAAGAGTCAACAAGCAAGAAGAAGGGCAGAAAGCCTATACAATCTGCTCTGGACAGGCAAAAGACTCTTCAGTACTGACCTCTGCATTAGTGACTGGTGTCAGATCTTCAACTAAACCAAGAGACCCTCGGTAAATAAACATATACTTTATGTGAAACAGGAATTTCCTGCCTGAATTCAATACCTGTTCCACTTCCCTCGCCTAGTGTTGTATGCCAGTTTGATGCGCTTAATGGCAGGTGCAGGGCATCTCACCCTTCTCCATAGGCTTAACAAAACCACTCCTATCAGTAGCACCAGTGCCGCAGCACTGATGTGTTTTGATGACTTGAAATTGGGTGGTGTTCAATCGTCTCTCCACTGGAAAATAATCCCCAGGGAAACGTTTGCTTCATACAGCCAATTATCAGTTATGTAGTGTATAAATGATGACAACTTTGTTAGCCACAGAAGCAGAACATTATAAGGTGGATGTTTCAACTAAGAGTTCTCATGTGAAAAATCAAGGAATTTTGATTTTAGATTGTGAAGGCATGTGTAAACATGCCTCTACATAGAGAAATTATGTTCTGGTATGTTTTTTGTGTTCAATCATCCAATGCGAATAACTGTCATTTGAGGCAATTTAGGTTTCATCAGAACTGACAATGCATCGTTAACACAGACACCATCATATTTACATTGGCCACAATACTTGGCCATTATATGGTTAATAATGCATTACAGCAACACTTGACCTCTTCCCAGCTAGATGGATTCACTGTCATACATCAGATTTATGAACATAACATTTTCTGCTGTAGTGAATATGCATCTTGAGCACGATGGGCATATGATATTTAGAGGGCCAACCTGGTTGTGGTTTTAGCAACCGCCCTCTGTAAATTTTCAAATAATGCTTCAAATGTCTGTGGTTCTGTCTTGAGTTCTCACACTGTTGATGATACATGTGAGACAAAACATCAGAGGGGGGCTTGATCAACCCTGCAGATGTATATATTTAAAACAGAGGCAGCCACAAATTGCATCGGTCCCATCGGTTAAGTCCAAAAACATATTCATCCAGAAATCAATAATCATTTGCACTTGGAAGTCTTTGTGCAGCATGGCAGCCCTGTTCCAGGAGAGTCGGTGCCTGGGAAAGCGCATGACACCACCAGAGTGTCCCTCCTGTCAGTGAGAGCCAAAGCATATGGTCAGTTTCCCCAAACATTACAGGCAAGGCGGCCTATAAGTCAGTTTGGCCAGTCTGTGCTGACCTTGCAGCCCCCTCATGGTCCCATCCTCATCCACAGCAGGTATGCCATTGCCTACACCACACAGGTGCAGCCTAAGGAATTCATTTAAAGTAAGCTATTAGCTAACAAATGAAAGCTAACAGTTCAACTTGACCCTTTGCTTCTTTGCTGTGCCACTGTGCCATACTGAGAAATATCTTTACACTAGGCAGATTTTTATTTTTGTGCACATAAATAAATGCATACATACGTGCATAAATAAATAAATAAATTGACGAGTATCAATAAAGTAGCAAACTGATAAGCAGTGGCAGTAAGAATAGTAGTATTGTTACAATTTGATACCAGAGATGCTACAGATTGGCTGTAAGAACAATGTGGGCACTGTGCTAGTGCGGCTAAAAATATGGGCTCAAGGAACGAATCAAGCAATATATATCATATTCAAAATAGTGCTTATATAAAAACGCAAGTCTTAAGTAGTTTCTCCATGTATCAAGCAAGTCTCGGATGAAGTCCTGACTGATTCATATTTCAATAAAAATCATCTGACTAGTTTCCATCTCTACTAGGTAGACTGTTCATTCTTGGCTTCCTCCTATCTCAGTCTCACTCCATTGTTTCTCACCATCTGGGTGTTCACCCTCATCCAGGATGTTTACCAAGAGTAGGAAATGACCTTGGGCTACATTCAGCTCTATAGGCCCTGCCACAGTTAGCCAGACTCCTTACAGTATGGAATACATACTGTAAAGTCCTATGCACAGTGAGTTGTTGACGGCACCTTGCTGTGCGAAGCCGCTATTCCCCTCAACAACCGTCTAACGAGGAAAGGAGCAGTACAAAAGCATCTCCACTTATCCTTACAAAGCATACAATATAGAAAACTCTGTCAGTGTCAATATGTGAGACAGAAATGTCATAAATGTTACAGGACCGTTATAGTAAGTGTAAAGTGATACAAAATTAGAATTCCTCTGCTGCAAATCTTTCTTGGCAGTAAGTATACATGTCACTTGTTGATGACACTTTTTTTTAGATAGACCCCTATAGATATTCAACAGAATGTCAATTGATATCTAAGTTAAATATCAACAAGAGTTCAGTTCAAAACATTAAGCCTGGGCAGGTTTTGCTCAGAACTCTGGTGGGTTTCAGAATAGCACAGTGGAAGTCGAGCAGTCATGTCCAAAAAGCCGATATTCAGCAAACACATACAATAGTCAATGGATACAGTTGTACATTGTTGAAATATATATGACTTATTGATATTTCATTGACCTCTTGTTGATATTTAAATTATAAATCAATTGACATTCTTTGAAGATTTATGGGGATAGCCCCCTATAAATCAACCAAAGTGTCACCTGCTTCTCTAGGCCACACTTCTTTATCTGTGGCAGTTATGTGTGTTGTGTGAAAAGCAGGGAGTATGTTAATAGCTCAATATCAACAGTATCAAGTGTATTAACACTGGTTTTTAAAGTAGAAAATATTCAATAAACAGTGACTGTAATTCAACCTGCAGTTTTCAGAGTTGGGTTAGGTAACATATAGAGGTTTTGTAATTGTGTCACACACTTAGCAACCACATGTGGCTCCATCCTGGAGAGAGAGTCATACTGGATGTACACAGTACTGTCAGCTCTCAGATATCCTTGAGTGGCAGCCTTACCTAAGACTTCAGGGTAAATCTTACAGAAAACAGCTTAGCCCAATCATTGGCTAGTGAGTGTGTCCACATTAGTCTCAGCCAGGCTATGCGCTCAATGTGCACATTTTGCAAAATCCACAAATTCTCATCCAAAATCAAACACCAGCTCTAACTGAAACCTCACATATGCATTAAGTTCAGCGCAACATAATTAAAATAGTATGTAATATAGTGAAAAATGATAAAAATTGATTTCTGATGAAAATCTAGATAAAAACAAAGTGTTACAAATAAGCCATTGAGTGTTTGTGGTAGGCTTTTTTTTTTTTTTAAACTGTAAACGATGCTACTGGTGCTGTATTACAAAAGGCTTATTTGAAATGTTTTCTACCATTACTATTTTTGGTGAAGCCTTTGTTACAACTACACATAAAAGTTGATCCACATTCATCTACTAGAGGGGTGCACTGAGTAGAGTGCAGATCTCCACCATGTGTTTTTTCACCTACCAGGAGAAGGGAAAATACAGAGGCACTGCCTGCATATATCCTCTTCTCTGTTGCTTGGATTTAGGTGAGAAACCAGCTGAGGAGTGAGTACTCAGTTGCGGTATAAAACAGGTTTTTCAAAGGCTTTGAATCACTGCAACAACAAGAGGTCCTTGACCATACAGTCATAACTGTGCACAAAAAATATTAGGCTGATAAGCACAGTAGCATGCAAGACTAACTGCAGACAGATATATACACATACACACACAAAACCAAATGCACGATCTCCTCCAGGCTACTGCCTGGTGAAAATGATAAAATGTGGTGCTTTGCATCAATGACACTGTGTGTCCTTGTCATTGAATATTTTCAAGTCCGAAGCTTTCCTTGTCTACTGATGATCCCATATGAATATTCATAATTGGTCTCTGTATACCTCTCTGTGTGTGTGTGTGTGTGTGTGTGTGTGAGTGTGTGTCCTCATTTCCACCCCTGAAGTGCTACAGGAGACTAGTCAGAGATGCTGCAGTGGTCAGAGCGAGCAGCCAGTCTAGGCCTATACGTCTCAGAGCCACAACACAGGGGAAAGCTGGGTGTGTCCACAAACCACTTCATTAACACTGAGGCCACTCAGAGAAGTTATCTTTCCTGTCTTTCTCTCGCTCTAAACTGTTCATTTGGCCTGATATAATTCTTCAAAATTAATTTGAATGGCCATTAAGTCTGCCTCAGCAGCTCATGATGAGACAAGACTAGACTGTTAATTCAGCCAGTTATGCATTCCACAGTGCCTATTGATTTGAAAAGTATTGATTCATTTATTAACAGCCTTAAGTAAGAAATGAAGGTAGTTAGCCAATCTCTTGGTCATGTATTGTGGAATGATCGACATGCCACGACTTTTTCAAGATAGATATCATTTTTCTGCTTTCTAACAAACTGGCAACCTTTGGCAACCCTTCGGTCCTGGCATGGTTAATGAAATGTGAGACGCAATTTCTTTTGCACTAAAGCAACTTCATACACATTCATGCATTTGTCTCATAAATTATGTGACATGATTGAGTTCCTAAACTTCATCAACCAATTTTTCAAGTCAAAACGAAGGCTGTTTTCAACTTTGCAAATGTGCCAGTGGAAGGACTTTTTTTCAAGAGGGTTGGAGAGATTGAAGACGACAGATAAAACAGAGTGACAGCAAGGGTCAGCTCCAACACCTGTATTTCCGATTCATGTTACAATGTGCAGGAGTAAGCTGCACAGGTGGAGGATGGCTGCTGGAAGGAGATAGGGCTGTACTTTATTACAATATTATTAACATTATTTTAATTTATAGGCCTTCTGCGATGAAAAATGCATTATCACAAGTGTTTGATGATTAAATGATTTAACTGCTTAAAACTAAAAAAGCCTTTCACTGGTTTGCTTAGGTGCAAGTGAGTTACTATAGGATTATAAAATACTACAGTCGGCATTGAGTGTGTGTGTGTGTGTGTGTGTGTGTGTGTGTGTGAGTACATGCACCTATCACTCTGCTGCCCCCTGCCAGGTACCATCTTTACCTCATTTTGTGCCAGGAAAAAAACCTGCATCAAGAACTAAAACACAGAGGAGTGTGCCTTTAGCCTTTCAGTGTGCAGGAGAGTCATATCTAGATAGTACATCTAGTCCAGTGCCATCAGGTGACAAAAAGAAGATGTTCAATGTAATGGTCACATGATTACGGTTATCGGTTGAGACTCAGCAGACCTTAGTGTCACATCATACTCACTTGATAAGAAGCAACCTTGGACTATCCAAATGAAGCTGACCAAAAGTGTTGTGGACAAAAGCACTTGATGCCCCTGAAAAGCTGCACCTCAGAAGAACAAAGGCAAGAAGAGGACACTGCCATTTGCATTTTATCACAATAATATCTGTAAACCTGGCAGGACTGGCCAGATGGTTAGTTAAGTCCGTAATCCTTCTGACAGCTAATTATAAGATGCCCTATGCTGTACACCTACCCAACACCATGTTGCCAAAAGAGGTGTCAGGGTAAATTTCGCTGCATTCAGGTTAGATACAATGATGCCAGTAACTGCAGGCAGGGTCACATTTCACATTCCCATGACGACAGCAATGCTGCGGGGGGGATGTGTGTGTGTGTGTGTGTGTGTGTGTGTGTGCGTGTGCGTATTATGAAGACACTGTTCTTTTTTATTTATTTATTTATTCATTTATTTATTACAAACAGAAAGTAGTAGAGGAGGCAGATCAGGTCATTTTCTTCTCAATCTATAAGATCACCTTGTACAGCAAAAAAACAACCTGGTGGAACTGGTGTTGGGACAAAAGTGAGCAGCATATTGCTTAGCATTTTCTTCCAAACTCATGAACATCAACTACAATAAAATAAGCAGTAGAGCGCGTACCATCGCCAACACTATGCAACTGCCAAGCTATGCCAATTCCACGTGTTGGATATTGACCAAAGATTTCTCAATTAATTGATTATGTGAAGCCATGGCCACTGCCACTGTCACATGCCCCTTTGGCCAATCAGTGTGAAAAACTAATCAGTTCTTCCTTGGCCTTTGGTCAACTGATCCACTAAGTTTCATGCAAATCTGTTATTAACGTTCTGAGATATCCTGCTAACAAACAGTGACATTGTTGATAGATTGTAACCATAAAAATGGAGCAGCTTTTTCTTCTAATTGTGAGTAGGTGCCTGATAAAAATCAGCTGAAGTCACAGGGCATCTTTCCTGAAAAGTTTAACTTATCAGTGGATGGAATAAATAAGTTCTTTTGTGTAAGTGATTTTGGAGTAAACAGTTTATTTAAAAACATGGTTCAATGATTACAAAAGTAGTAATGTTCTGGTATCTTTTTCTTTAACACTGAGGTGGAAGTGCAAAGCTTCTACATTCTGTGCTCACATATTTTAATGAGTCAATTATAAGTTATATTCTTTGAGAATTAATAGGTCTTGGTTATTTGGTAAAATACGTAATCAAAGCATGCAAAAGTCACACACTGTGCTTCCAGTTAAAAACTGTCTGGTGGACCAAAAGGTTAATTTCCCACCGTGTTCGTAACCACCAGAGGCAGTGCTTTAAACGGGATATGATCTGTGAGGAGGAACATTTATGTCAACAAAGTCAAGTGACGTAGCATGAGGAGGGCCATGCTGTCAGGTTTGTTCCCTCCGTAATCTCACAGATGGCTTGCAATAACAAGTCAAGTCATGCAATAGACAGTTATTGTCTTGTTACTCTACAGAGGCTATTACCAGCAAATCAGATTCCCTTAATTCTTTGTTTCCCTTCCCTACCCTAATCTTGTTATTGAATTAGCTGGAAGCTCATCACTAGTATGGCTTGGAGCTGCTACTACCCAGCTCTTCCCTGACAGAACTCTACCTCGTGTCTTTTACTTTTTATTTCTGTTTTTGGAAATGTTTGGCCATTCTCTGGTCATTTCCTTGTAACTTTTTACTAATGTCTCGCTAATTTTAGGGTCATTTCTTGCTAATTTGCTCATCACTTTTTCCCATGAAAAGACAGAAATCAAGTGCATTTCCTCAAATTTCTAAAGCGTTACATGTAAGCAATCTGGTGTCAATCCAGCATCACTAATCTGACATTTAAATAAAAATAAATAAAAAATAATTAGAAATGTAGCTCAATGTTCTAGTGAATTAAAACATTTTTTGTTAATTTTCAGGTAATTTCTTCTATTAATTTTTCTTCTAATTTTCTGCTAATTTGCTAATTACCTTTCCCCCCATGTTTTTAAAGAATTCATGTGAATTTGATAAGGTTGCAAAGGGTTAACTAGACTGTAAGAGTAATAAACAGAGGGGTTTGCAAACAAGCTTGACATCGGTGCACAGTAGTACACTGGTGTCTGGAGTGTTTCTGCAGCTTTTGAGCAGTTGAGTTGGTCTTAATTTGTTTTCTGTTTTGGCCATCTAATCAGCCGAAAATGCAGTCAATTATGAGGTAATCTATATACCAGCAGCAGTACTTACAATTTACAACTGAACCCAACGCACAATGAGCGCATATGATTACAAAACTGAAGTAGGGACGTCACAAGAGCCAATACTTCAGTACCAAGTATGCATAAGCCTATTTATTATTTTCATATTCTTCTCATGTCTCTGCTGGATACTGCAACTGAAATTCTGTGCAGTCTAAAAAGTTATTTAAGCACAGTTGACTTTAAATACTTGAAGGCTTAAATACCTGAATGTTCAACAGATTTTAATAAAGGAGTATGTTGAGGAAAATGGGATTTTTTCCTTTTTTCTTCTCTTTTTTACCATGGTATCAAAATGGGTATCGGAGATGGTGGAAATTCACTGGTATTGGTATCGCCTCATGAATTTCTGGTGCCATGACAACCCTAGCAGTCACTGGCACAAACATTACTTTTCACACAAAGCATTCGGGGTTAACCTTGATAATGATGTAAGGTTTAAGCAAATTTCAGAAATCGAACTAAAAGTACCTTTGATTAGCAGAAGAATATTACCGAGACCAAACATTTTCTCACCCATCATGACACAGAGGAATTAATGCGTGCCTTTATCACTGGTCACCTCTTACGCACTTTTCTCTGAACGTCCCAAAAAGCCTACAGGACAGCTACAAATTGTACAAAATGCTGCTGCCACGGTTTTAATTAAAACCACAAGAAAAAGAGCACATGTCCACTGATTGTTTTAAAAAGCCATTACCTTACCTCTGATGGAAACTCGAGATGAAGCTCTGACTGTTCAGCCTCACTTTTTCAAAGAAAACGTTACCTGATTTCTTCTTTCAGTTTCAATTTATCCTATTTTTACTCTTCATCTCCCTCTCTCTCTCTGCTGGCACTACTGTTTTTGTCTTTTTTATATTTGATCAATATTTATGCTATTATATTTGTATTATATGTATTCTATATAAATCAAAGTGCACTTAATTGTGTTTGTTGGCATGAAATGTGCAATATAAATTATGACTGATTGATGTAATATGATCCTCTCACACAACCCACAATTGATCAGACTCAAGAGATCATCAACCAGATTACTTGCACTGTTTGCGTGGCGATACTCTCCACTCACTGCATTAGTTGCACAAGAGAGACCTGGCCAAAGTAGCAGCCATAGAAATTCACGAAAAATGTGATACAACATATACAACATGATATCCAATTAAAAAAAAAAAAAAAAAAAAAAATCACAACAGAACAGAAACACGGCCTCTCAAGAGAAACAACATTCCTCCATCACATTCTTTACAATGCCCTTTAATTCATCAGTGGATATTAATTTTTCGAAGTTTAGATCTTTTTTCATATTATTCCATGATCACAGTGCATAGTAGGAAAATGCAGTTTTCCCCAAAACCTTCCAATGACTTCTCCATAACTAAGACCCAAGATAGCGCTGGTAATAACGGCCACCTCCTCATGAGCACCACATTCAACTGTTTATTTCTATTGCAGTTCATTCTTTCATATATTTTTGACATTTTTTGCTGGCTTTATGGTGATTTATGGTTGAATTTTGTAGTACTGTGCTGATTGCACAGTATTGTGTTTCTTGCACCTTTGCATTTTACAGTATTCCCTATGTACCTGAACTACATACCAAATTTCCATGACTATATTTCTGCAGTGTAATGAGTAAAGTGACCATGCAACTAAGGGGTGGAATCACAAGACAAATACAGTAAGTCTCATAGCAACCACCACGTCTCTGGACTACGACTGGCTGGTTTCCTAGAATGACATGAGAGCTGATTTCCAGGAGGTAAAAATGTCTGGACTGTTCTCCCTTCTAGCTCTAGGGCTCTAGGGCTCTAGGGTTCTAGTTCCACTTGTCAAGACTGCCATCATTATTACACATTTCCAGGACTCAAATACTTAGCGGATATTTCATCATTTTCCAAAACATCACCAAGCCTGGGCAACACATTTTCCAACTCAAGGACTTTTCCAGGATTTAAATGACTGTAGAAATCCTGCAGCAGTCATTTTCACTTGCTGCTACTACACACACATCATCTTGCATGGCTGCATTTACCTGCAGGTGCTCAGACAAAAACATGATGTTGCATGCTCTACCTACTTGATCTAGGGCTCCAGAGGATAAATCATGTGGGGGGCTTTTGTGACCTCGTCCTGGGCTAAGAGCAATGATGAATCAGAAGAGGGGGGCACCGGGGGCGAGATCAATGGCCGGGCAGCCTACAATCCAGTGGCTGGGGTGGTTGTGGTGGGATTATGGCTCCACAGCCTCCCCGTCACGTGGCACCATCCCTGGGAGAGACAGGAGCCTGCTGGCCTCTGAATGGGAAACAAGGAGCGAGATGAGACAGAGAAACAGAAAACAGTCATTACTGGAGGTTCTCCACTCCTCCATGACACAAACCCTTGTGACTGAGGTTAGTTAGCCAATGTATTTGTCCTCACCTGTGAGGTCCTTTGACCTCACAGGTCAATCTAAGGCGAGTACCACTGAATTTAAGAACAAATGTTAAAAAACAAATCGAAGTGATTTAGTGATTTACTCTCTACTTTAGTAGTACTAAGTGAATTAAGCAGGTACTAATGAGTTCCCAAGTCTATGTGAGAATTAGATACCTGCTCAATGCTGGTACCAAAACAGTACTTCTGTCTGGAACCTTAAAACAATTTTTTTGTCACATCTTTTCATGTAGTAACATAAAGCAAGGTATCTCAAATTTGAATGTTGAAACAAATCTATCTATATAAATTAATATCTATACATATCTGTATCTATAAATTCATATCTATATGTGTTTGCATATTGCAAAATTGAGATAATGTTTTATTTTACAAAATGAAAAGATGGCAAATTAAATTAGCAAATTAGCAAATTAAAATAATAATAAAAAAATAACAGTTCATGTTGAGGTATTTACAAAGTACACTGATGGCACTGACACTGAACTCCGTAAACTTGTACTGCAGGTCATATTAATGCCACCTTTAAAATACTTTCACAACTCAGTCACAGTTATACAAACTATTCTCAATTTACTTTTTCTGGCAACAGGTCTAGCAGGTTCATACATAATACATGTGACTCACTAAACTAGAACTTGTCTTTTTACTGTAAGGAACAGTAAGGAGACAAATGAACAGTGATGAGCAAATACTGCAGCCTATGTCATATACAGCCCGTTTTTTATTTTAATAGATAAATGTGTCTCTGCATTTATCTTCTCCCCAATCTGAACACTACAAGTGAAAGAAGAGGTCAGAGACGAAGCAGTGACGGGAGGCGAGAAACGAGAAGCCCAGAGAAATATTCAGAAAGGGAGGACTGAGGAGAGAGACAGCACCAGATAAGACAGCGAGCACACGGTCATCTATCATTGTAGGCCAGCAGTACTGCTGTTCAAAACATTTACAGCACGCCTTCATATACAGCTATATGTGTATATGATATGTCAGACCGTAGCGGATAATAAACAGGTGTCACTGTTTATTATCTCTGCCAGGCAGCAGCCTGAAGGGAATCATGTGCTGACAATGGCAATCCGTTGACAACAGCAACGGGTTAATTATGTGGTGTGTGTGTGTGTGTGTGTGTGTGTGTGTGTGTGTGTGTGTGTGTGTGTGTGTATGTGTGTGTGTGTAGGTGTGTGTGTGTGTGCGTGTAGTCTAACACATAGGCTGTGTAACAGTCCAATACATTCTATGCATTCTATTCATTATGAAAAGTTAAAATATATGAATTTTTTTCCATCCTCCATGGCAGAATTTATGATCGGCTTTGACCAGCCATGGCTATCTTTGCCACAGTGGGTTTATTGCACTGAAAAATGTTTGACTACGTAGGCTTAAACTGAGTTGTAGCAGCGGAGCTCATGCTGCACCTCCAGTACGGCACACTGGATCAGGATGAAAATGTCAACTCCATTGCTGGACATTGCCTGTGACTGAAATAAAGGGAAAAGCCTTAAAAAAAAAAAAAACACCTATCCTTTAACCGATGTCAACCTGGTTTCCAGTGTGCATGTAAACTGATCGTAAAAGTAAGTAAGTCTTTTCTAATGTGTGTCTACAAGAGGGCATATGTGGGCAAATGTTTACAGGCCTTTACATGTAGACTTCTTGAACCTCAACGTTTAGGTTGGATTTAAATGATTTGCAGTAGTTAACATGTCTGCTGAAATTGATTAGCCCACTGAGGAATGGGAAAAGTTAATAATCATCAAGTTACCAAAAAAAATGTTGCAGAAAAGCATCATAACTGCATTATGCTGCAGCATAACTGAAAGTGCTGGTTTACTGTAAAATCATGACAATTTTTCACAGACAGAGCAGTGTGTCACATCAAGCTGTGAAGAGTCGAGTTAATTAACAAATGTGCCAAGCTTGTCAAAGTGAGCCAAAATTTAACATGTACTGTTGTTACAGCCACCACGCTGTAATTTCTTTCAGTCAACTAGATCCTCAACTGTACTCTTGTGGAAAATTACGGAACCTATGGTCTGTTTTGAGGTTAAGCCCATTATGATTTCAGTGTAGCCACTTGTCTTGCTTTAAACACCCAACCAGTGAAATATCTTTGGTGACATTAGAATTACCATGACAGTTTAGCTCCTTTTTAGAGTCACAGAGTCATGAAGAAATTACTCTGCAAGTTCTTATCAGCATGTCTAGCAACACAGGACAGATGAGCTGTCTAACATATCTCATCATGTGTCATCCATAATCTGGCTTCCAGCCTGAATCTTTCTCTCATCATCGCCTGCCAACACCCAAACAGCCACAAATTCAAAATCAGGGAGTTTTCTGAAGCAAACAGATCAGAGTTTCATACACAACTACTATGATGGCTGATGACAGCAGGCTCCATCACTGGTAATGGGTTGCAGCGCATAAGAGACACATCCAGGACTATTAAGCATAGTGGGGGGAAATGATTATCTGCATAATTATACATAATTAATTAAAGCAAGTAACATTTTGCAAAATTGTCATTTATAATTGCACTTCATTTGTACAAAATTAAGAACACATCTACAAGTCACTGACTAGCCTCTCTCTCTCTCATGTCTCTCATACCTACGATTGTGTTTCCAAATCTTAACCCACACTAAACCAGAGCCAGGCAGCAAGCTAGCAACAACGGAGCAATTTCTCAGCACCATGGTTGTAAATTTTGGAAAAAACCATATGAGCAAAATCATGCACAGATTTCCATGAGGATGAGGGGAAGCTGTTCTGGACCACGTGCAACACAGTCGCTGGCCACTGGAGAAAATCTAGATATGGCGACCACCTCAACTTGGCCCCACATTAAAGGGAAAAAATAATGGAGCATATTGTCTAAATAAATAAATTGTAGAAACTGAAAGACAATGAACCATGACAACCTCCCTATACATGAAAACAATGGCAGAGGAAGAAAGAAAAATGGTTTTCTATGACAGTGCAAATTGAAATGTTCTTGCTTGTCCTCAGTCAGCTGCCTCATCTAAACTAAGCACAACAGTAACAGGCCAAAGGCCCTGTCCACACTTGATTTTAAGATCCATTTTGGGGTGATTGATCAAGTTAACAGCAAAAACAGGTTTCCATTCGTACCTGGCTTTATCATGCATCTCAAATGCAAATGTCCACTTGTGACTGGTTTTATGATAGACCTCAAATCGGTCCCAAGAACTTTTTAACTCAATTCCACATCAAATTCCTGGCCAAACTAAACTTTTGTCAGTTCCTCCTTTTTATGCTTTTAACTAAGGGTAATGCTTTTTGTTTAATAAATTAAAACATTAAACAGTTATGAGTGTGGCTGATTTAGGAAGTTTTGCTCTTAACTTGTTAGCCTGTATCATATCGTGAGGATTCCCACCGCTAGTTCTTGACCAGGAGTGTCAGATGGTGTATGCAAAAGGACTTAAGCAGTTTTTTTTGTTTTTTTTTAAAGAAGCCATGCCCACGCCACTCCACCCTTTGGCCCGTCCATGCAAAATATAAAATCAGCTCTTCCTTAAGCTAAAACCAAGATTTGCACAAAATTTCATGGTTCTGGAGTTATGCCCCTTTTTGTGACAGGTCACACTCTCCCTTTTGGCCAATCGGCATGACAGGTTAATCAGCTCTTCCTTGCTCCATGACCAAGCTTTCCACAAAGTTATGCACCTTTTAGTGATTCTTAGCCACTGTCACACCTCATTTTGGCCAATCATCATGAAAGTTAATCCACTCTTCCATGGGTAATGACCAACCTTTCCACAAAATCTTGAGGTGTTAACGTGACTCCATTCAAAATTCAGCCTGTTCTTTAGATCGACCACACCCACTGTCACGCCCCAATTTAGCCATTTAGCATAATCAGCTCTTTCTTGCCCCATGACCAAGCTTTCCACAAAATGTTGCCATATTCTGTGAAGTTGTATGTGAATGGCGACGCCCACTGCCATGCTCCATTTTGACCGATCAGCATGAAAAATCATTCAACTCTTTCTTGTCCCATGCCTAACCTTTCCACAAATTTTAGAGCAAATTCATTCATAACTTCTTGAGATATCCTGAACACAAACAAACAAACAGAATGAGGCAAAAACATAACCCCCATCCAACTCTGCAACCTGCACAAGTCAAGGAGAGAGTATTACTTTGTGAAAAGGCCTTGCCAGGACCAAATTGACCAAATACATGTTTGGTGAACAACCTGCAACCTACGAGAATGTTATCTACGCGACAGACTAGGAATTCTTGCAATGGGGGACAAAGACTATGTGACCATCAGCAGATGTGGAAAGGTGAACTAGCTCATACAAGCCAGTGTTATCACTCAGAAAGTCAGTTTGCCCGACATCATAACTCTGATCTTTCTTTCAGTTGAATCAGAACCACTGCTACACCAGATGGAGGCTTATCTACGGTATACACAATGAGTAGCAGGCTCACATCCCATATTCAGCGTCGATGTTTCCCACAGCAAGTGTCGTAGTGTAGGTGGTGGTGACTGACTAACACCTAAATAAATAATAAAAGTAATTCATGTTTCTTCCATTTACCATTCCATTACCATTTTTGTTTAAGATGCAGTGATAAATAAGCTTGATTAAAGGAATAGCTCAACCAAAAATGATTTTTTTTACTATTCACTTACTCCTATGTCAGTTTCAATCACCACTAAAGTTTGTAAGGCCATACATTGACTCTAAACACCATAATCCATGCATTCTGAAGCCAAGTGGCAGCACTGTGGATCCAGAGGTCCAGATATTATCTCATTATCTCCAAGATGTTCTCCACTTGTTCTGCATGGCACCTACTGCCACTGCAGCAGCGACCAAACGTCAAGCTGTTTCAAAATCAATTTTAGCTCATATTTGGTATCTTGCATTTATGGCAAAGAGACATTAAACATTTAGCTGGTTAGTTATAAGACTGCTAGATACTGCTAGATAGTTGGTTGAACTGCATTTAAGGACTACACCAGTGATTTTGAATGTTTTGCCCATTTACTACAATTTACCCCCATTTTACATTCCAACAAACCATTCTGGAACTCATTCCAAGTACTTAAGATTCCACAACAATACAATCAAAATCCCTCCATTTTTAAATATGATTTTTTTTTTTTTGGGCTGAAATGTGCACCTTGTAATGTTCTGATTGTGTGTTCTGGCTAACTCTATCTTTGCCATCCATAAACCACAGAACTGATAATTCACTGTGTAAAGCAAAACCTTCCCCATAGGACGGCTGAGAGACTGTTTCACTCCACCCTACTTTCAAATCATCAAGACACAACAGCGCTGCTGCTTTTAGGAAAACTAATGTGGAGGACTTTACTACAGTGATGGTTTCCATTCATTCACTACAATATGAAAATGAACTTTCAGACTTCAAGCTTTCTTCACACAAACAGCTGGATAAAAGGGAGGTAAATGATCAGTACTCTTAAAATACGACTGCTTGCTTTGGGAAAAGATTAGCAGAACGTGAAGCTCACACATTTTGTAGATATTTCACTTAATGTGCAAAATAATTGGTATGGTCCTTCATGCTAAAACTTCTCTCAATGCAAATCAGCCTTGGTTTATTCCAAATTTGGACAAATGATGGTAATTTTCACATGGTTTCTCCATTCACCTAGCACTCAATGGGTTAAATACTGCATGAATGAAATAGTCATGCACTGAACCAAATAATTTTGAGAAGGAGGCTGCGGGCGATATTGAATAAAGATATACCCAAAGGGAGGAAATGTATCTGTCTGAACCAAAGGGACCTTGTACACTGACATTATTAGCTGTGCAGTATGTGTGTATTGTTTGCATAGCCTACAGGTATAGATGACTAGACCCAAATCAACACAAACTTCTCTAGTTGCCTGGGACAGAGTTTGTATGATTAAGAACCTGATCTCTGATGTTGCCATAAAAATTCAATTACACCAAGGGGAGAGCTAAAGGAAAGTGGATACAAGTGCACAGCAGTGACTTTATGCCCTTTGTGCTGAGGCTGCTCCCTGCACTTATAACCAGTGCGCACCACAAGCAACCCTGATTTCCTTCAAAGTATTAGCTGTCAAGAGCAGGCCAACCCTTAGCATAGAATTAGAGGCCAACCTGAGACACTGAGTAACCACACCTCAGTGACCTGCATTTGAGCTGAATGGGGAAGGGGGCAGAATCCATGGAAAAGAGGGTAGGAGTTTCTTTTTCTTTGATATTATTAGAAAGGGAGGGTGAGCTGCTTTGACTAGGTAAACTGAGAGGACTGTGTCATGACCTGTAAAATGTCCAGATGAGATACAGTCTCATAATACAGATTCCAACCCCTGCGCCTGACATAAAATTGAATGACTTTCATAAACGCAACTACCTGAAGTTTACATAATTTTTTGGTAGGGATGGCAATTGAAAGGGACCTGGAAGTATGATATGATTCACTATACAGTACATGGGCGCCAATTTAATATGTATTGTGATTCAATATTAAAAAACTGGGCAATTTTAGACTTTGTGGTTTAAGCCATTGTAATTCATATATAAATAGATGAGAAATATAACAAACAACTCTGAGACGTTCAGAATAGACAGAGCACCAAGTGTCATATTCTCACGCCCAACAGAGGGGAAAACAATCGGCGCCATAATATGTTTTTCAGCTGTGCATTATTAAACTGCTCACATTCAAACTTTAAAATCACAGGTTAAAGAGTGACTCAACACCAGCATTAAATTTCTGCTGCGCTGCCATCTAGAGGCTGAAATTTTCAGTCATGGTGCACTAGAGCAGGTGACATCATCGCCTGCTCTCACAGCGCAATACACAGTCATTAGGACAGAATTTTTCTTAGAAATTAAAAATGAGCTAGTTTTTCCCTATTTACAACTGTAATTCAAACCGCACATAATTTAGCAATACCAAGCAAACCAGCCCGAGCACCTTACTACAGTTCATCCCCTCTCTCTGCCTTACAGTCTCTCTATACTGTCAATATCATAATACAGCAAAATGCCCACAAATAATCTTAATTAAAAAAAAAAAAAAAGTTATTCAGTTAAACGGTCTTTCTCCCTGACGCCACGCAACTATGTGCAAACAGACTGCTTGTCATAGCTATCATTTGTTTTCTTTATTGAACACAGGTACACATGTTGGAAGACAAAAATAACAACTTTCTCCACAGAACTAAAAGAAAGTTGGAAGGTAATGTTGAGGCTAACTTCTTTTCCTCCACTCCCCTCTATCACACACGAAACATGTGTGATAGAGGTACCTTTAAGGCACATGCCAGCTCCAGTAAAAAGTACCGCTACACATCATAAAACTCAAACGCTGTTTATTTAACAATTTGAGTTGATTAGGGTGGTTATTTTTAAGCCAGGGGGAGGTCAACCTCAATGGTAGGGGGCTAACTGTTAGCATTTCAAGCATCCAGCTAGAGGCTTTCACGGGTCCAAAAATGTGTGACCAAACCCAACAGATCAAGAAATGAACCTGGACCTGAACCAGACCTATCAATTATTTGAAAGCTGGGACCCGGACCCATGAAGAGCCGAGAAATGTCGGATCCAAACTCTAACTGAACCAGTCTACAACCTGAAAGCTCATCCTGGACCCCTGTAGAACTGAGAAAAGTCAGACTTGCACCCGGCTGGAAGGCACAGGCCTGATCAGCACTGATTTTACAGCTGATTGATATTAACAGGTTAACGTTGATTTACAAGTTGTCAAAACAAATCTTTGAGTCTTATGTAAGGTAATGTTGGCAGCGTTCTCCCCTGTGCCTGGCCGTGACACATATCAATCCTCCTTGCTAAGAAAGTTTGTAAAATACATCCAGCAGGTTTTATGTTATTCCTCTCTTTCTGATTGAAACAGTATGGCTAATCCACTTGTTATGTCATTTCAAGTGCACTTGCTGTCACAGTAATGGATGACAAATGCGACCTATTTAGAATCAGCTTTGTAGTTTTGTTGCATCTCGCACAATTAAGATAACTCTGACTGTTTGTCCTTTGGAGGTATAATAAAGATTGCTTGTTAGTTGCCTGAGCTGCTAAGGCTAGCCGTTACAATACACACACACACCACTTTCATCATGATGAGCACTGTCTGATCATGGCCGGGTCATCTCAGATTCACTCAGGTATTACACAAAATGATAAACAGACCCATGACTTGTGTCAACAGAACAGGACCAGTTCCACACTGACCATATGAAATGTGAATTTGAACCCATATGGGTCCCGGGTCGAGTGAAATAATAATCTTTTTAAAAATGGCTGAACTATCCCTTTAAGATGCTCCTTGGTTTACTTAGGTTTGATAAGCTGGAGGCTAAAGTTTAGAGGTGCACAATACTGACAAATAATTATGTGGCGATTATTTTGCTGAAAACTGCAGCTGCAAGACATACTGCAGTATAACATAAAACAGAATTTTCAATAGTCCATGTTTTTCAGCAAATACTAATCAAGCTTTTCTCACTTTGAATACAATGACAGTTTTTGTGTGTTTTGTTCCAGTATACAACTGAATTTACAGGCCAAAAGCTGGGCTCAGGAAAACAACAATGTTTCGAGTCCTGCAGCCAAAACAGAGGTGATCTACAGTTCAGCATCCTGTGATGGGCAGGGTAACTGTACAAACAACACACCACAGGAAATCTTAGCTAAGGTTCAGATTTAGTTATGTTGTAGATTTAATGCCAAGCAATTCTGTGGCTGAATTACTGAAAATACACTTTAAGAGTACTAGTCATTTATCTTTGTTTATGTGAACAAAGACACAAAGCTTGAGGGAAGTGAAAGTGATGCAAGTACACCTCCATATTTATGACCAAGCCAACAGAGGAGAGATGAAGACATTGTCTGAAAGCAAGGAGGGAATCCCCCAACCCTTGGAAGTGGTTAAGTCATGAAAACAAAAAATGTATTATATGCAAGCTTTGTTGTACAACAAGTTCTGCCAGAGCTGGTAACATCAGCAATCTCATTTACCACCTGAAGACAAATCATTAGTATTGCAGCAGTAGTAACAATATTAGCTTTGCCAACAAATTTATGTGACATTTACAAATAAGAAAATTGATACCTGCCATAAAATATCATTACAATGTATCTGAATTGCCTCTTGTCAGCAGCATGATGCAGGTTGATGCAAAACAAGGCACTGCACGCACCAGAAGAAAACACATTAAGCACGTTAACATGCACACCATATTCCTGTGTAAGTTTTAGGTTTATTTTTAGGTTTATTTGATCATCATCACAGTATCAATGAAATAATACCTCAACAAAAACATACATCCACAAAAAAAACAACAACCATCAGTTGCACTGTTATGGTGATCAAAAGGATTAGGCTGAAGCTTAAAGCTTATAGGTGCCTATCTATCCTGTATTATTCGGAATATCCTCAATATTCCGGTTGCGCACGAGTCATGTAAACACGCACCAAAGCCGATTAAGGTCATATTCCAGTTGGAGAAAATTCCGAATAAGACCCCTGGCATATGCCTGTTCCAACCGGAATATTGTGCCATATAAACACCTTAATCGGAAAATGCCCCGTACTGGAATATTCAGTTATGTCTGCGCACGCTCGATTCACAAGGAATCCTAGGGCGTCTTTGTTGCTATGGTTACTGCAAGTGCGGAGAACGACGTGGCGAACAGCAGCAAGAGCCAGGAGACTGCAGTCTGCCTTCAGCTAATGAAAGACGTAAATATCATGGAGGATATCGATGGGAGCAAACACAGAAATAGTGACAGCTTCTTCTTCTTCTTCTTCTGTATTTCCGGCAGACCAGACGCCTATAGGCGTACTGCTGACCCCCGCAGGTTGAGTGTTACATTAAATAAGAGCGTGGAATACGACGAAACACGGGAATATGCCAAGTAACACGTAAACGGAATATTCCAGTTGCTGCAGTGCATGTAAACACCTTATTCGGAAAATTGCCTTAACCAGAATATTGACCTGAATCGGAATATGGTGTGCATGTAAACGTAGTCATTGTTAGCCAAGACACCTTCACCTAACTGCCCATTTTTCCCCACAATCGGGACAAGAATGGGAACAGGAAAGTGTGTGTGTGTGTGTGTGTTTGTGTGTGTGTGTGTGCGTGTGTCTTTGAGGTGTGGGGGGCTATGTTTGTGTCAGAACTAATTCCAACACATCACCTTAGCAATTTGCTCAAACTGGATTTTTTGAAGTGACAGTTTTGACATACACTAGTACAGCATGAAAAACAATGCTACATACAACATACAACAAGTTATACTGAGGGATGTAGGTTAATCACAATTAAAAGGTCACTAACCAATCAATAAGGAATATACAGAGGAAAACAAGAAAAAATAATTTTAATTTAATTTAATTTAATTAGATCAAAACTAGGGCGGCACGGTGGTGTAGTGGTTAGCACTGGCGCCTCACAGTAAGAAGGTCCTGGGTTCGATTCCCACCCAGGGTCCTTTGTGTGTGGAGTTTGCATGTTCTCCCCGTGTCTGCGTGGGTTTCCTCCCACAGTCCAAAGACATGCAGGTGAATTGGAGAAGCTAAATTGCCCCTAGGTGTGACTGTGTGCGTGAATGTCATTGTGTGTCTGTCTGCCCTGCGATGGACTGGCGACCTGTCCAGGGTGTTTCCTGGCCTTCCGCCCATTGAGCGCTGGGATAGGCTCCAGCAACCCCCCGCGACCCTTGTGAGGATAAAGCGGTTTAGAAGATGGATGGATGGATGGA
>OMLB01058957.1:0-11267 GCA_900302555.1 Myripristis jacobus
CTCCTCCCTTTCCTCCAGCCGCTGGTTTCCATTCATTCCACTACGATATGAAAATGAACTTTCAGAGACTTCAGACTTTCTTCACATCAGCGGAATAAAGTCCTCCACATGAGTTTTCCTAAAAGCAGCAGCACTGTTGTGTTTTCAGGACTTTTTGATGAAATTGGGGGCAGATTGCAAGAATCATTCCCTCCGCCAGGGAAAATACTCCCCGGGGAAATGTTTTGGTTTCCACAGCCAGTTATCAGTTCTGTGGTTTATGATTGGCAGTGACTTTCAGTTTCCGTTCAACCAAAAACTTAAATATGATGATTGAAGGGTTTTGATTACATGTTGTGAAATCGTTTGTACCCAAAATGGTTTGTTGAAATTTAAAATCTGGCAAAAGGGACAAACATTCAATATCACCGGCACGATCCTGTAAATGCATGTCATAAATAAATCTGATTATTAGATCTGATTAAATAGATCTGATTAAATAAATCTGATTGGACTTGCCCGCCTGTTTGACTGGTTTGCGGTGCGTTTCAGGTCCACTCGGTTGTGTGGTTTCACAAGAAGCATCGGGGGGGCTCAGAGGACACCCGCCTGCTGTCGGATCACCATGGCAACAAGCTGCTGGACTCCAGCCGGGTCCCTCACAGCGGCGACCTGCGGAGCCGATTCTCCATCCGTCTCTTCAGCCTGCTGATCTTCAGGGCGGGGCCCGACGACTCCGGCGTCTACCTCTGCGGCTCCGCCCACCGAGACTTTTTCTATGGCTACGACCTGGACATCCAGGAAGTGCACACGCTCCGCTTCATGCCGAGGTGACTCGAGGGTAAAAGTGGAGAAGGCTGTGAAGCTGTTTCACTGAGAAGATCCAAGGTGTTAATGTTTAAAACTATCAGAAAGTGAAGCGAGAGGGTTATGAAAGACCCCGACTTTATGGAAAATCTGTCAGATCCATATAGGAGAGGCATCACTGATGATTGTGCCTTCAGGTTTACAGATAAGACGTGCGATCAATTCCCTGCTGCTCGCTGAGCGGCAACAACACCCAGCGTCGATAAAACCCATCAGCATGTCTCTGGACATACTGAAGACCATAGTAACCAAAACACACAGCAAAAATTATCTTTCTATCGTGATTATAGGGAAATAATCCTCCATTTTTAACAGCTGATAATACAGACAACATAACATGTTTAGTAGTATTTGGTAGTATTTCTATTCAGTCATCACACAAACAGTACAACAATAAGTATTAACAGTCTAGACAGTGTACTGTAAAAAAAAGTATTTAACAGTGAGAGTTAAGGGATGATTGAAAAGTCACAGGCACAGGTATAATGCTTATATTTGCCTGTCCTACATTCTTATATATTTTTTCATTTATTTTATTATGTAGGAACCATAAATTCATATTATTCACACTTGTAACCCTCATAAATAGCTTTATAAACCATTTTTAAACCGTCATAAACCAAACGCAGATTACACACTCTTAAATTCATGTTAGCATTGTTCTATAATTAATCCCCAACAATAGATATACACCTCTGTATTATTGCGTTTTTTGTGGTTCAGACAAAAACAGTTTATTGACGTGTTTGTTGCTCTGTTGTCCTTCCATCTCTCTGGATTTTCCGTTGCTGTGTGTCCTGTTGTGAATGACGTGACACTTTGAAACCCAATTTGAATGTTTCGAGCATCTGGACTGAGACACATCTGTACAAATCTGACTGGAATTGCATTTCAAACCACCTACAAATGTGGTTTGAATCTGATTTGGAAAAGTCACATTTTATGTGTTTTTTTTTTCCAGACTTTCTAAAATCAGTGTAGATACAATCTGAATAGAAAAAAAAAAAAAAAAAAAAACAGATTTGGGCTGGCAGTCTGAAAAGGCCTTTGTTTAACAAAGTCTGGAGGGTTAATGAAATCCTTTCAAAGTTAATGTTGTGCATCAAGTTATTGCTTTCCTTCATAAGCAGCCATGTAATAAGCAGGATAAATTAATACATTATCTAATAGCCTGGTTGTTCTGTGCAAGTAAACATGGCCACAAATTAGCAGAACAGTGTCTGGGTGGAAACCTCCAGACACCAAGACTAATTTGTCGCGCATGAAGATCACAGCGCTTCGTCTTGTGCCTCGTCGTGTTTGCAGCCTCGCTCCGGAGAGCCGTGCGAGCCGGACGGGGCCGCGGGGAGGAGCAGCAGACGGGCCGGGCGCTCCTCAGCCGCTGTACCGGCTTTTCACCAGCTACCGGCGCTGGTCGGTGTGCGATCGGTGCGGGGAGCCGGGCGAGCAGGTCCGAGCGGGGCTTTGCTACGTCCACTCTCGCTTCCTGCACGTGCGCTACAGGCGGACCAATCACACGGCTGCCTCCTGTGGCTCGGGGGCGGTGCCGAGGGCCTTCGGATTGTCCCGGCTGGGGAGCAGAGGCGGGGCTGAGATGGAGATCAGAAGGTGTCAAGTGACGTGCCCACCTCAACCTCCTCCCTCCCCCAAACTCCTAGCTCTGATGGCTTTCCTGGGGTACAGGTGAGTGGAGTGTACTTTAAAGTGTAGTCAGTGGTCATTTTGGAATCCAACTTTTTGCTTCATTTCCATGCCATTTTTTTTTTAATTGACAAATGCTCATTTTGGTGTGAAAATCTAGACCCTCTGAAATAGACTCTTGCTTGAAACAGGAAGTTTGGTGGTGGGACATGGGTTTGATATCCTGTTGGTTCAGGGAAGGATCATTCACAAGTGCAGTTTGGGAGGGAATCACTTTTATTTTGAAGGGACATGTGGACGAGAGGATGTTTAAAGATTTGTGAAGGTTTTATTGGTAGAAATTTTGATTTACAGCTACTAACACAGGATGATGTCACTGTTTAAGACACTCTGTTTGACAGGAAGTGGAGGTCATGTGAGGTCATTTCATGGGGACCCATTTTTCTCACTTTGTCACTACAGATTTTTGTAGCTAAATGCATAAAATACAAATGTGATGCAAATATGTCTGCCGTCTGTGTGCAGTTCCTCCTCCCGCACAGCAGAGGTGCCAGTGTACTATCTGAACCACCCGGCCGAGCGGGTCCTGACCCTCGGCTGCCCCGGGGCACGACCCAACCTGGCTGTGGCCTGGGACCGCAAATCTGAGCCCATCTACCGCTCTGAGCACCACGTGCTGGGTCGCAACCTCAGCGGCGCCCCCCCCAGGCTGCTCATAGACACGGGACACCACCTGGTGTTCACACCCGCCAAGACGGAAGACTCAGGTAGCGACTGCAGCTAAAACCTGCTGGTGTGTGGTGAAGTGAACAGTTTATCACTCTTGTTGAAATCACATGCACTTTTATCATCCTGTGCATCAGGTCACAAATTTTTCTTTCTTAGAAACGTAGAAGTTTACAAAGTTTAGACGTTTAGAAAATGGAGAAATTTGAAATGATAGCAACGACAGGTTAGGATTAGGGCCCTTCTAGTAGGTCAGTCTGGTCTTATCTATTTCTATCATCAGTCGCGCGAGGCAGAGCGGTCGTCTGGTAATTGTTGGGTTCCCGGTTCGATCTCTGGCTCCTCCAGAGCATGTGGAAGTGTCCTTGAGCAACACTCTGAACCCCTAACTGCTCCTGATGGGCAGCTGGCACCTCGCACGGCAGCCTCTGTCATCAGTGTGTGAATGTGACGTGTACATTGTAAAAAGCTTTGTGTGGTTGGTACATTAGAAAAGCGCTGTAGAAATGAGTCCATTCATCATTTAACCAGTCAAACGGGAGCCTGAGGCCACACCTGCCGTGATGTAGTATAAAGACCACTTTCACTTTCTTTTTTTTTTGTTTTTAGTTCGCTAATGAACGTTAGTTGATGTTTCCTAACCTTAACCGTGACCTTTTCCTAAGCTTAACCAAGTACTTTTGGTGCCTAAAGCTAAACTAGGTGCACCAACACCGGCTCACTGAAATAAATGGGTGACAACAAAACATTTTTTTTACATTTTGCATTATCTCCTGAGCCACGCCACCCCGCCATTTGGGACAGATGTACGCTGATAGAGCGGTCACCTCGTAAACGGAGGGTTCCCAGTTTGATCCTCAGCTCTTCAAGAGTGTGTTGAGGTGTGTGTTGTATCTGGGACATATCTGCGCTGATATCAAGGATACAAGGAAGTCTATTGGCCCTTTTACAACAGGTTGTATAATGAAATTAAAATGTGGTTCCCTGTTGATTGATAAATTGATTGTATAGAAAATAAAATTATTAAACATGGAGGAGTGCAGATGGTGCATTGAGTAGTCTCACAGCCTGAGGGAAGAAGCTGCTCTGTAGTCTGGTGGTACGGCAGCAGATACCTCTATATCTTTTTCCTGATGGCAGCAGGGGGAAGAGGCTGTGGCTGGGGTGGGTGTTGTCTTTTAGGATCCTTTTGGCTCTGCGCAGGCACCTTACCTCCCCGATATCACTGATGCTTGATAGATGGGTACCAATGATGTTTTGGGCAGTTTTAATCACTCAGTTCAGTTTTCCAATCAGCTTGATATCACCCATTCAATAGCCTTATAACAGTCAAATCAGGTGAAACATGTCCATTTTGGTCTGATCACCTTTTACAGATCACATTTTGATTAAATTAGCCACCTGTGAATCTATGAAATCACTCAAAAACTGCATTTTCATCACTTTTGTTTCATTTCTAATGTATTTTAATCACATCTTTTTCTTTTTTTTTCATATGCTGTTGTTGGCTGCAGTGAAACCAATACCAGTCCTGTGTTTCTGTGCAGTCTGAGCTGACTAAAACTTCCTGCTTTCATCATTTAAAGGCTTCTACTACTGCTGGCTGCAGGGCCGTCGGGCTGCCGAGATCCGTCTGCTGGTTTACGTGCGTTTGGGGCGGGGCCAGTCCGTGACATCACATCCTGACTTCCTGTCAGCTCTGAGGATGGTGCTGGCAGCGTACGGCGTCATGACAGCCGTCTTCACCCTGCTGGTGCTGGCCAGAGCTGGACTCCACATTTTGAGAGACGCTGGACGGTAGACACAAGCACGCAACTTGATTCATCTGTTTTCAGAATAAATTGATTTTAACATTTGGAAACGTGAAACTTTTTCCTCTCTAATGTTCCAGTGATGAAAAGTTTGACTGACACAGTTAAATTAGTTGCACAATTATTAAATCTGTGCCTCAAAAGCCAGCTTTAGATGGAGTGAGCAAATGATCAGACCAGTTATGCAAGTCTAATGCTGGTAAAAGCAGATGTTAATTAAAAAAAATGAAATGAAAATATGATCCTGGAATCCTAGCTATCGGTCAAATTCATCAAATTCAACAGCTGGTATGGCATAATTCAAGATGTACAGTAGGTGTATAAAAGTCCAATATTTACTGCATTTTTAAATTTCATTTTCTCACAAAAACTGTAAAAAGTTAGCTCTTAACCTTATTGTGGCAGAGAGCTGAGGTTTGTTGGTCTTAACTCACTTAAGTGGAGGGTTCATTTTGTGCATGAACTGGTTCCCTAAACAAATTAACCACCTCATTTGTAATTTATTAAAAATTTGCTATAAGGCATTGCCATAGATTAGATCCTGTAATGGTGTGTTATAATCCAGTGTCCCAGCTAGATTAATCTGGCAGGTAAAACAGATCCTGTCCAACCCAGAAGGCCTACGTGACTTCTGATTGGTCGAGATGACTGCAGGCTTTTTCACTTGCAAACCAAACATTCGCTGAGTAACAGGCTGTATCAGCTATATATTTGGTTCCTATTTTTAAAACTTTTTAATGAAGCTGAGATTATATATATCGATATCTATATCTATATATCTATATCTATATCTATATCTATATCTATATATATGTGTGTGTGTGTGGTGATAATAGGGATATAGCTTTCTGACAAATAAATTAGCCCTCTGAATATTTTTCTCTAAGTTCAGCCTTGTATTATGCATACAATATCTTTGCAGTTTGGGTTTACTTGGTAGGAATGACGCTGCTTTGGCTGTCTTCAACATGCAGTCTTTTATTTTGAAAAGATGAACATAAACTCAGACATCATCTAACAAAATGCACAGCAGATGGAGATACACCAGAAGAAAAGACAACAACAGTCACTGAGCACAAATAATGTAACACCATCAACCAATAACACAACACAAAGAGCTCATGATAAACAACACAAACTAAAGAGCTAAACAGGGAACATGAGCCAAACAACAACAAACTGGAGTTTACTCAGAAAAAAAAAAGAAACAAATCATTTCCAGTTTGAGCCACTCTGACTTATTTCCCCTCTCCGAATCCAAATGATTTGCCCCCTAAAACAAAAAAAAACACAAATAGTGGTGCCTCCACACACCCTGACGTGATATAGTTTAATTCAAAATATAAAGACATCATTCGCTCATCAGGTTAACATGTTTGTTACGGGTGTAATGTTGCCAGATTGTCTCTGTTTCTGCTGCAGGTGTGAGCGCTCTGTGTGTGAGAGGATCTTTGTGTGCATTGTCTATAGGTGGTACCATCTGATCGATTCTCCCCTCACACACACACACACACACACATCTGTGCACATTTCCCCATATCGCTGTGTTTCTGGATAAACTCTGTGTGCTTATATTGAACTTTTTATGAATAAAAAGTGCAACTAGAATACATAAACATCTCTTTCTGCACTTTTCTGGAGTTATCGGGGAGTGCGGCTGTTTGGGTTCATACGCTTTTTGTCCTGTTTCTGCTCAATAGAAAGCCAGAATGAGTCTTTATCTTTTAACTGATGTCTTTTTCAGGAGGGGAAGGTATCTGTTTTGGTAATAGTTTCCTTTTTTTTGGCCTTAGCCCAACCTGAAGCCCTATAATTCAGTTTTATATCAAAGAAAATGCCCACAAAAAAAAAAAAAAAACTAAAACAGCTATCCCCAAGACAGATGTGTAACAGCGCTCAGTCCAGCCTGTCCCTGTCATTTTTACCGCCTCGCTTCCACCGAGCGCATAATTCTGATATTTCTGTCACCACCTTGAAGGGACGATAATGTCATCGGCTCAAATTTATGCACCATCTGTTTGTGGCTGTCACCTCGGCTTCTGACAGGCACAATGAATGCTGCAACACCGATTCATAAAGTAAAGCTGGCAGGTCGAGGACAGATGGTCTCACATAGTGATGAATTCATGATCACACACACACACACACACACAGCCAGCTCCTCGCAAGGCTTATGATGGACTGTATTGCCTCTGATTGGGTAACACACTTTGCTTTCATGAGACTGGACACTGGGTGATGCTGCTTTGCATAACTGCGTGTGATTGGATGTGTGGCAGCGACCCCGAGGGAGTGCGCTTCAACTGCTTAAGGACTAAAAGCTGAATCAAATGAGGAACTTTTGTGAACGAAAATGCCTGTCCAATGGAAATCTGGCATCGTGCAACAAAGGGTGCATGTGTATGTGTTTTCTCACCATTTAAGAGGTTATATTTCTAGGGCATTTCTGCTTTGTTTTGAGGGACATTCAGAGTTTTAGGGGTGAAAATGACGAGTCTCAACACTGTGGATATCAGCGTGCTGCAGTACAGGCACTGATGGAAGAATCTGCAGCACCAGAGGAGCTTCATATCCTGTTTTCACTAAGCAGCTGTCATGTTTTTTTGGTGGACGGAGACGATCCTGTTTGCTCAGTGTCACGTGTTTGCCAAAGCGCCTTAGCGGGGCATTAACGTGCGTCCTGACTGATGCGATCACCGGTAAGCACAGGTGTAGATGCACCCAGGGCATCCTCAGCGCGTCCCGATGCGTCCGATCTCTCAGGCCACATTCGGAGACCTCGGGTGCTTTTTGTCCGCATCACATTTGAAATGTGAAGAGACAGGCGGGTTGAAGGACCGCCTAGTCAGCTGACGTCCTCTGACTTAAGCTCTGGTCCATCCCGACACCACCCAGACCGCTGTCAGCTGACGGCCCACATGCTGTAAAGCTGTCTGCCTGATGCTTGTCTCACCAAAGCCTCTTTTTTCTTTTTTTACGCCTTGTCTATAATGTCTGACACACATCAGATCCACAAATGTGGAAGAGCCCCCGCCTGCTGGTGCACTGAAGTTCTGCTTCAGCTTCAGCTTCAGGTTCATTTATCCACCCGACCCTCTCCAACCCACTGGAATAATTAAATAATCTGAGCCTGAACTGGCTTGATCGCTCAAACCTGACAGGCATGGGACTTACAAACTCTAGTGTTCAGATTTTCCATGTCCATGTCATTGCAATAATGTGGGGGAAAAAAAAACAAAAACAAAAAAAAAACTGCTCTGCTGCACAACAACGTGGAATGCAAATAAAAGAAGTGCAGTTGGGATATGAGGTGATTTATGGTCTTTCTTTAAGAGCATTTCAAATGTTGCATTGCATTTCAAGACGTCAGAAGTAACCTACCTGACGGCGCATTTAAATGAGGCTCGAGTGAAGTGAGTGAGCCTTATTTTGTTGAAAAAAAAAAAAACAATGCACTTGGACTTTGCAAATGGAAATGATATAGGCTACGTGTTTATTTGCATATAGAGCAGAGAAGTGAGATGCGATCACAAGTGGTCACGGCGGAGATGCAGCCTGACGCCGGGCGTGAACAGACGGACATGTGCGGATCATCCTGGATGCACGTTGATGCTGCCGAGAGAGATAAGTTTTGTCCAGATCAGCCCTGGATCCTCCGCACATGACAAGCGTCTTGTGCGCTTTGACTTTTTTCTTATTTTCCTCCACGGATGACCTGGTTTTGGGTCTCGTGCAGGTCCGGCTGCAGGTGCTCTGCCTGTTGCCACGGACACAAGTGTTCAGGTTTGATGCTAAGTGAAGTGTTTGAGAGTGTGAGCGAACATACGCACCTGAATTTTCATATAGATTGCATGTGGCCGGTCCTGCATGCACATACATTTCTGTGAACACTCATGCATGCACGTGTGTGTGTGTGTGTGTGTGTGTGTGTGTCGGGGGAGGGGGGGCACACCGGACACATGCTCTTCAACAGGACATGAAGTGTTCGCAGGTGTGTCGAAAGCCTCTCTTGATGAGTGGAGAGAGGGAGAAATGATGAAGAAATGGAGAACAGAGAATTGGAGGCAAAAAACAAAGGAAATGAAAGACGGGAGCAACTGGAAGCTCGAGTGGTTTTGGAAAGATGAGATGAGTTGGTTCATGAATGTGGAAGTCCCAGACGAACAGAGAGGACAGAGACCAGGGGTTTCATTCCAGATATTTTTGTTAACATCCAACAGGCCTTACGGTTTGCATCTGCATTCAGTTTCTCTACTTTCTATGATTTTGGCCAACCTTTCCACCGCGTGGTGTGTAAATTCTTTCAGCACTTTCTGAATAATCCTGACGGGGGAAATCACAACCCCCCCCACTTAAGCTGCTTTCTGCAAACTAAATGGTCTGGAGAAGCATAACACAGACAGTTTTTATTGTTTTGCTCCGTTATGACCTTGACATTAACAGAAGCCTTTTCATCGGCCCAAGAGTCATCATGTCTCTATCATGAACCTGCACACTTTGCCTTATTAATTACACGCTGCTCAACAGAGAAGAGACTGGAAAATTAATTTTAGCAGAGGTGGAAAGTGTCCGAGAGTGTCCTACTCAAGCAGAAGTGCTGTTACTTTGCTGTTTTTTTTTAAGTCGAGGTTCAAGTCCTGCCTACCAGCCTACGAGGCCCAGGCTGAGGGGCCCAAGGGCTCAGGGGCCCCTAAGCCAGAGCCTCTGAAGTCGCTGTTCTTAACTTGGACTGTGTGACAAGAAATGCAAAGATCTTAGTCATTCATGTCGATAAGAGAGCCCCCAAAGTCCCACAGAAAAACTGAGGGAAGAGCCTGAACTCTCACTTTGAGGGGATCAGTCATTTAAAATGTGTCATGACGGCTTCTTTCTTTTTATCTGCATCTTCAGTTTATCTGCAGGACAGAAATCTAAAACAGGACGTGCAGAGCGACAGCATGAGAAGCTCTGTCTCAGGCGGTGGATCTCAAACTTTCAACTTTCAAATGTGCCCTTTCTGAAATATTTCTGAAAAAAAAAAAAGTTGAAAAAAAGCAACAAAAGAAAAAAACAACCTGATACTGAGGAGCTGTTGTTGTCTCTGTGTCTGCTTCTTGTTCTCTTCTCGTCTTCCCACTCGTAGTGAACAAACGCACTCGCTCGGCGACCACAGCAGCAGATTTAAACCACAAACACACATTTCACCAACTTATTATAGCACAGGCTAATTATTTCAGGAATTATACATGACTGATATTTTTTAAATTAACTTCTTTTGTAGTGAGTAGATACCATTTCCTGTATTCTGGTGCATTTTAACACATAGTTTGATACTTTTATCTAGATATAGCAAAAGAAGACATATGGGTAGCTACATTTTGTAATTTCCTTCCTCAGATGAGTTATTAATTATATACTAGTAGGAAGAATCCGTGGACTTTTCTCTGGTTTTCTGTGGGATTTGGGAGTGATTTTTTTTTTCAGTACTACTATATTCAATGTGTTAGGAGCAAAATGTCATCTTTAGCAATCAGACGAGTTACGGCCAATCTCCTCGTCCAATCTCTTTCCAAACCCTGTTTCTTACTTAAATAGTCTGCACTATCTTTACAGTGACAGATGTAGGGGGGTACATACAGTCCTGGGCAGACACACACACACACACACACACACACACACACACTAACATATATATACACATTCCCCCACATTAGCATGTACACACCACCTGCTTTTTGTTATCATGTGAGGCATGTTGTGTGTTTTTGTTGCCAGGGTTTGTAGCAGTAAAAGCAGAGAGAGCACAGCTTCATCAACTATTGAACTCAACATTTTTTTTGACAGTTGACAGTTTTATTGATCACTAAGATAGCAATGACTTGGAATGAAGTTGATTTGATGTTTAAAAAAAAAGTAGCTCTGATGTAGTTGAGCTACATTTAGTCATTTTATTGTAGCTCAGCTTGCTGCATTTCTCTGGTGGGAGCTTCAGTGGAGTGAAGCTTCATGTAATGTACAGTCACAGTAACAGTGTACAGCTCAGCTCACTACATTTTCCAAGTAGCTTGTCCAACACTGGGTATATATGTGACATGGTGGGACTTTGGGAAAACAAACATTTTTTCTAACTTTGAAGCTTTTTATGAGGCAGTTTTAGGAGGAAGTTGGAGCTGAAGGGGTTAAAGGAGTGTTGCAGCATGAATGGAGTTTTGTTTCACTTCCATAAGTCTCTTTATGTCACTCTAGACTTTTTTTTTTTACCAT
>OMLB01058961.1:0-14000 GCA_900302555.1 Myripristis jacobus
GTCCGAGTGCGTGCTCTGTCTTTTATTGACCCAGGTTGCCGTGGTGCTGGGAGGTTCTGTGGCTCAGGTCCCTGGCTGCTCTAGTACATCTGGCTTCCCTTGGCGTCCTCAACCCTCATCCGTCAACTGTTTTTGTTTTTACCTTTTTTAATCTTAGTATCATTATACATGTATATCTTTTGTTGTTTGTTTTCTGTGTCTACAACATCTATTGCACGTCTGTCCGTCCTGGGGAGGGATCCCTCCTCTGTTGCTCCCCTGAGGTTTCTTCCTATTTTTTCCCTGTTAAAAGGGTTTTTTTAGGGAGTTGTTCCTCATTCGTTGTGAGGGTCTAAGGACAGAGGATGTTGTATTTCTGTATTTCTGTAAAGCCCTTTGAGACAAATTTGTAATTTGTGATTCTGGGCTATATAAATAAATAAAATTGAATTGAATTGAATTGAATGAATTCAGTGTTTACTAATCCATAACTACTGTGCTTATAAATGATGAGTAAAACATTTATAACTGTGTTTATAAACTACATACTAATGAGTATTCATGCGTTATATATGATGAATTCAATATTTATTAATGCTTAACTAATGCTTACTAGTGTGTACTCATTATAAAGTGTTACCTTCCTTTCTTTACTACTACTCACGGCCCGTCGGAAGGAGTGTCAAGTCCAAATACAAGTTCATTCAGTGATCGGTTTTCCTAATGTAATCGGAGCTATTGACTGCACACACACACACATTGCTAAGCACCATCACAGGTAAATTTGTTTATGTCAACAGGAAGCATTTTTTAATCGATCAATGTACAGATCATATGTGATGCGCAAGTGCAATTAACCAACATTGTGGCAAGGTGGCCTGGTTCAACGCACAATTCATACATTCTGAGGGAACAGACTACAAACTGGCACTGTGCGCAATGGGTGGCCTCTTGGTGAGCAAATAATTTATTCGTTTAATTGTCCAATATTAAGCCCCTCATGCACATTGAGCATGTGCGCCCCCAAATATGATCCTGTCTTCACAGTTAGTCTGTGGTTCAAGTTTGTGACTTGCTGTTTTTTGCTGGTTAAACTACAGCTTCAGAGCTTTCTGATCGGCCCTTGATTGTCTCTGTGTGTAAAGAACTCATGTCAATAAACCTGTGCGTCGGGCGCCCCTGTGGCTCAACGGCCAAGAGCGCGCACCATGCACCAGGGCTCAGTCCCAATTGCAGCGACCGGGGTTCGAATCCAGCCTCAGCTCCTTTGCTGCATGTCATCCCCTCTCTCTCCCCTCTATCTATCCTGTGACTATCAAATAAAGCAGAAATGCCAAAAAAATAATATTAATAAACGCGTGCGTAAAGTGTGAAATGTCTTAATCATCCTCACCTTTTCCCCAGTGCACTTCTGCATTCATTTACAACAAGATCCGTGTAAGTGGCCAAGCACACGTTGAGTCAAAATAATTTATTCATAATATCAAACACAAATATATTACACAATAGTGCAATATTAAACATAGTGCTCTCAACTGAACTCTCAAGAGGTGATGTGTGACCATTTTGTGCCCCCTACCGGCATGGAGCGGCATAAAAAGAACTATTGTGTACTGTGTGTGGTGTTCCAGTATGTGTCCACTTGGGTGTCCTTTTGTCGCTTTGTCTTTCCAAGTATTCTGCCCGCTTGAGGTTGGCTCTAAAGGAAAGGTCATGAGTCCAGCAAAGTTGACAGGATTTGTTCCCAGGATGGCATGAATGCACTATCCAAATTTTGAGCTATCAAATTTGACATTTTTGTGGTGCTACAGGAAAGGTCATAGGATCATCAAAATCAAGAGGAATTGTACTCAAGAGAAATCTATATATTATGTATGAACGCACTTACCAAATACGGCAATCCATGATAGAGTTTTCATTCTCTTGGGAGCATGAATATGCTCATATAGCTCAAATTTCATGGCAATCCCCCCAATAGATTCTGAGATAGCAAATTTGACATTTCAGGTTCATTCATTTTCAGACATTGAAGGTATTGCTACAACAAAGGTCATCAAGCCAAAGTTAACAGGGTGCATCAACTGAGAAGCATGAATGTGCTGACCAAATGTCATTGCAGTCTACCCATAAGATCATTAGATATCAGATTTGTCATCTTGGCCTAAAGTTGGCGCTAAAAGAAAGTTGATGGTAATACCAAAATTGATAGGGCTCATCTCCTGGGGCGCATGAATAGGCTTAGCAGATTTCTTGGAAATCCATTTATTTCATTTAGAGATATACTGTATAGAAGTCAAATGTTTGGCCTGGAGCTGATGCCAGAGGAATCTTCCTTTGGGGAGCATGACTGCACTCATCAAATATCATGCCAATCCACTGAATGCATTTTATGATATCTTGTGTGCAAAATTTTGGCCTGATGGTGATGCTTGATGAAAGACCACCAAAACTGACAGAGTTTGTCCTTTGAGGGGCATGGATTTCCTCATCAAATTTCATAGCAATTGATTCAATAGGTTTCAGGACACTTATGGATAGACTGACACAGCCATCTAAGTTGGGATAACTTGGAAAGTCTTTTTGTTACAAAACTGTAGAAAAAGTCAAAGGGGTGACTTATTGTTTCCATTGTTTAAGCATAGATAAGATAAGATACTTTATTCATCCCACAGAGAAATTCAGGTATCCAGTAGCTCAAAAACAAAAACATGTAACATATAACAGTTATAGACAATAAATAAGTAAATTTAAAAAATACATACAAGCAGCATAACATAGCATAATAAAAGCAGCACAATTATTGCACACAACCCAGTCCAGATGGGGGGTGGGGGGTTGGGGGTTTTAGGAGGTGTTAAAAGGCCTTAAAAGGTGTTAAAGAGCCTTACGGCTGTGGGGACAAAGGACCTTTAAACCTCTCTGTCCTGCAGCACCGTAAGTTGAGCCGCTCACTGCGGCTGCTCCTCTGTCCAGCCAGGATGTTGTGGAAAGGATGGTTCACATTGTCTATTATTGCCTGCAGCTTCTTCAGCGTGCGCCCCTCCACCAGCTTCCTGCCCGGCAGTGAGCTGGCCTTTTTCACCAGCTTGTCCAGGCGCCTTCTGTCTCTGTCCGTCATGCTGCCTCCCCAACAGACTGCAGCATAATACAAAGAGCTTGCAACCACAGTCTGGTAGAACATATGCAGTAAGTTACTGCAGATTTCAAATGACCTGAGCCTCCTGAGGAAGAAGAGTCAGCTCTGCCCCTTCTTGTATAGAGTGTCTGTGTTTGCGGACCAGTCCAGCTTGTTGTCTAGGACCACACCGATGGCCTCCCCTCTTATGCAGACTGGCTGACAGGGTGGCATAATTCTCCTGAAGTCCACCACCATCTTCATAGTCTTGCTGGTGTACAGAAGAAGGCCATTCGTATCACTCCAAGCACTGAAGGCCTCCACAAGGTCCCTTTACTCCCCCTCCTGTCCACCTTGCACACATGCTACCACAGCTGTATCATCTGAATACTTCTGAATGTGGCAGGACTCAGAGTTGTATTTAAAGTCAGATGTGTAGAGCGTGAACAGGAAGGGAGCTAGCATAGTCCCCTGTGGGGTCCCGTGCTGCAGTCCAGTGACCCAGAAACACAATTCCTCAGCCTGATGAACTGTGGCCTTGCTGTTAGGTAGTCCGTGATCCAGGAAATTAAGGAGGGAGCCACCCCCATACTTTCGAGCTTGTCTCTTAGTATGGGGGGCTGGATGGTATTAAAAGCACTGGAAAAGTCAAAAAACGTGATCCTCACATAGGAAACAGGCACATCCAGGTAGGTGTAGGCCCGGTGCAGCAGGACCGCGTCTTCCACTCCTAGTTGTTCTTGGTAGGCAAACTGAAGGGGATCAAGACCCTGTGCCACCTGTGGTCTTATGTGACGGAAGATCAGCTGCTCCAAGGTTTTCATCAGGTGTGAGGTCAGAGCTACTGGCCTGTAGTCTTTTTTCTCTACTGGGCGCCCAACTTTGGGCACTGGTACAATACATAATGTTTTCCACTGTACAGGGACTTTCTCTGACTGCAGACTCAGGTTGAAGAGCTTCTGGAGAGTTTCAGCTAGCTCAGATACACAGTCCTTCAGTATTCTCGGGCACACACTGTCCAGATCCGCTGCTTTCCCTGGATGCAGTCTCCTGAGCTCCTCCCTCACCACATGTATTGTAAAAGACAGGGGAGGCTGGCCAGGTGTAGTAGGATGCGCAGCTGCAGGTGACATGTTACCGCTGCATGGAGGAGGAGAAGATGGCGTTGCAGCCCCAGGTGTGGTGTGAGCTGCAGCTGTAGCTTTGAGGGTGTAGTTGCACAGAGGAGACAGTGGGGTAAAAGCAGCAGCCGAGGTGGTGGGGAAGGGAGTGGGTGAGACTGACCCAGTTGAGGCAGGGGAGACTCCAGCCACTCTGTCAAACCTGTTGTAAAACTGGTTGAAGTCATTGGCTTTGTCCACATTCCCCTCCACAGCCTGGCAGTTCTTTTTACAGCCAGCCTCCACACCTCTTTGATGCTGTGATGTTGCAGCTTTCTTTCCACTTTGTCTTCATAGTCCACTTTTGCCTGCTTCAGTCTCCTCCTCAGCTCATGTTGCACGCATCTGAGCTTCTCCTTGTCTCCATCCCTGAACGCCTGCTTTTTCTGATTCAGGAGCTCCTTGATGTTACTTGTGATCCATGGTTTATTATTAGGAAAGCAGCATACGGTCTTTACAGGAATCACAGTGTCCCTACAGAAGTTAATGTAGTCTGCGATGATGTCCACCCTCCCATCAATGTCCATGCCCATGCCCCTGTGACTCCAACAGCACATCCCACTCTGTGCATCCGAAACAGTCCCTCAGAGACTCACTGGCTTCCGATGACCATTTCCTGAAGGAACGGGTGGTAACAGGCAGCTTCTGTACACATGGTTTGTATGTGGGCTGTAGAAAGACTAAACTATGATCTGATCATCCAGTGGTGGTAGTGATACAGCACTGTAAGCCTCCTTGACATTTGCATAGAACAGATCCAGTGTCTTATTTTCACATGTGGGACAGTCCTCATATTGCACAAAGCCAGTCAGATGAGTCAGGCGTGTTGTTGTTCAGCCAGGTCTCTGTAAAACACATCAAAGTGCACTCACGGTACTGTCACTGGTTCCTCACAGGTGCCTCCAGCTTGTCACACTTGTAGGGCAGCGAGTTGACATTCCCCATGAGAACCGAAGGCAGAAAAGGCATGTACCTCCACCTCCTAGCCTTTAGCTTAGCCCATACTACTCTAGGCCTCCTAAGGAGTTGAGAAGGTTGTGAGGGCAGAGAGTGGACCACTTCCCAGGAAACTGGACTTCTCAGACAGTTGGAGGTCAGACATGGATGTTGCGGAACAATTCCTAAGTAGACTTTTATGCCAGACTAGGTAGGAGAGTCAAGGAGTTGCACCATGTTCTCTCCCCACTGGCTACATGCTCGCTATTTAAGTACTGAAGGCGAAATGCAGACATAAAAAACAAGTTTTGGATGCACACACAAGCAATCAGGCAAGCAGGGATGTAGGCACACGCAAAAAGCACACACTCACACAAAACAACAGTGCTCAGAGGCTTCTCTAATTTATCATGATAGCTCAACCCTTTGCTCAAGCTGTAATTTTTTCCCTCCTGATGATGTTTTGAGTGATTTCCTCTCACCCATCCTGTGCCCTTGGCCTCTCTCTGCCTCCTATCTTGAAAAACAAATGTACCACTCTACTCCTTCACTGTTACCCCAGAGCTCCCACATCGTCTCTGTACCTCTGAATGCAGCCCACTTGACCTCTATCTACCTCTCTCACTCACAGGTTTGCTCTCCATCATTGAGTCTCATTGTGTTCCTTGATTTTTATTATTTTGACAACCCTGGAATAATCTGCAAGTCTATAGCTCTCCCTCCATCTATTTCTCTTCATAACTGTACTTTCTGTATATTCCACCCAGAGGTTGTGCTAGACTTTTTCATTGTCTGTCATTTTGACTGACAGGTCCATAAAAATCCCATCATAATCTATTTTTACCAGTAACTTTAATTTTTTAAATGATAAGAAGGACATATTCAATAGCATTTAATTTTCATTCATTTTTTATTAATATTCAGCCCAAAGTTAGCTGAACAGAAAATCCAAACCGTATATACACCCCAAAGGAAATGCTGATTCTGCGTGTAGCACTATTTTCGAGGTGGTGCAAAAACTGCTGTCAGTCTCACCCAATGCCCCAAATTTTATTTTCGGTGATTTTAACCACGTTTCTCTCAAGAAGACACTCAGAAACTTTTATCAGTATGTATCCTGTCCAACCAGACGCGACAGGACACTAGACCTGTGCTATGGGTCGGTGAAGGATGCCTACAAATCTGTCCCCTTGGCCCCGCTGGGCAGAGCAGACCATAACTGCGTGCACTTGCTGCCCACATATAAAATAGGGATGTGCGTATCGATCCTGTGGCATCGATATATCGATACTCACGCTCATTTGGCAATTTCCTTAAACAAATATCGATACTAACAAATAAGAATTGGGGGTGCATGCATAACTTTCAGCTGTTTTAGATAGCTTACTTCACTTACTATGTGCCAAGACACCCCTGTGGTGTATTGAGCTGGCCCATGTCACAAGACAGGAAACCTGAGACATGATTGAGCCGACAGTGTCGGCCCGACAGCATAGCCAGCAAGAGTGGCTCGAGTGCGAGAGCCGGAGGAACATGGAAAATAATGGCAGACAGAAAAAGAAGCATGGTGTGGTGTTATTTTTCACCACTAGACAAAGTGACGGCAAGGTGCCAAGTGTGTGATAAAAAAGTGGTATAAATGGTCTGTATTTGTCATGTGATTTGTCTTAAATGTAGTAATATTTTGAATGAAAAAAATTGCCAATAAGAAATTATCAGTATCGGTATCGGTATTGGTATCGATGAAAATGCAAGAAAAAGTATCGGTATCGTATCGAATCCTAAAAGTGTGGTATCGCCCATCCCTAATATAAAACTGTCCTAAAGAGAAAAATCCAGATAAAGGACATTAGGGTCTGGACACAGGAAGCTGTGGAACGCCTGCAAGCGTGCTTTGACTGCACGGACTGGGACATAAACAAACAGTCATGTTGTGATAACTTTGATGCCCTTGCCCATGTTATATGCTCTTACATTGTTTTCTGTAGAGACATGATTATTCCATGCAAGCGGGTTAAAATTCATCCAAATAACAAACCATGGGTAAATAAATCTGTGAAGGCCAGCCTACAGAAATAGAGCTGTTTTTAAAGAGGGAGCCTCCGCCTCTGACATGCACACAGCCAATAGAGAGCTGAGGAGAGAGATCTCAAAAGCCAAGCAGAAGTACAAATCTGACTTGGAGAATAAAATGGCTGCAAACAACCTTGGCTCAGCCTGGTCTAGCATGAAAACCATAGCAGGTCTCCAAAACTCAAAGAGCAGTCAGATCAGCATGGAGGGCTTCAACACAGACACTGAGCTTGCAAATGCTTTAAATGGGTTCTATAACCGCTGTGATGACGAACATGATTTTACTAAAGAGGTTCAGGAGTTGAGGCGTGAACTGGAGGACGACCAGCACTTTATTAAAGACATTAGAGATGTAGAAAAGACTCTTTTCTCTGTTAAAGTAAACAAGAGTCATGGCCCAGACAATATATGTGGGCGTTTACTTAAATCCTGTGCCAGAGAACTGAGCTCTATTTTTCATTTTCTTTTTAACAAGTCCCTTCAGTGTCCCTGCAATCTGGAAGGACAGTCTAGTGGTCCCTGTCCCCAAGGTCAGTTGCCCCAAGGTTCTAAACGATCTAAGACCAGTGGCTATCTCATCAGTGGTCATGAAATCCCTTGAGAGACTAGTCAAGACCAAGATCCTGGAGGAAGTAGGGCATGCACTAGATCCAATGCAGTTTGCCTATAGACCAAACAGGGGGGTAGAGGATGCTTCAGTCACTCTGCTTAACCAGATTGTCAAACATGTTGAGCAAGTTGGGTCACATGCTAGACTTTTATTTATTGATTTTTCATCTGCGTTCAATACAATGCAACCCCACATATTAGCTAAAAGGCTTCTAGAACAGTTTGGCCTGAGTAGGAATATTGTGGGTTGGTCCCTTGACTTTCTGACCAACAGAACACAGAAAGTAAGGGTAAATGGATGCCTATCTGACCAAGTTTGCTCCTCCACCAGGTCTCCGCAGGGCTGTGTGTTGTCCCCCGTATTTTTTATTTTATACACTAACATGTGTCAGAGTGGGTTTGAGAGGAGAAGCATTATGAAATATGCCGATGATACAGTCATCATCAGCCTGCTACAGAAAGATGAGACGGGTCATGGTCCAATTGTTGACCATTTCACAGAGTGGTGCGAGGAGTCTTATCTAGAGATTAACACGAAAAAGACCAAGGACATGATCATAGATTTTAGAAAGCAGGCCAGGAACTTGTGCAATCTTATAAATATCTTGGTACAAGCACAGACTCTAAGCTTACCTTTGATGAAAACTGTGAAGCTGTGTGTAAGAGGGGACACCAGCGTTCTTCTGTCTAAGGAAGCTGTCTTACTTCCATGTTGACAGAACCATGATGATGTTGTTTTACCGTGCATTTATTGAATCTGTTATTTCTTTTTGCATGGCATGGTTTGGCAATCTGTCTTTAAAGAGCAGGAACTCACTGAACCAGATTGTCAAATGGGCCAGCAGACTTATTGGCGAGACACAGCTTAGCCCAGAAGCCCTGTATATGAGACAACTACAGCGGCTGACTGGTTCCATTCTAGGTGATAGAGCTCACCCTCTGTTCAGCAAATTTCAGCTCCTCCCATCGGGTCGCAGGTACAACGTACCAAGGAGCAAAACCAGAAGACACAGATCCAGTTTCGTTCCTGCAGCCATCATACAGCTTAATAAAAACTAGGTTAGCTGTTCTTTGGCAAGGATGACAGTGGTGGTGATGAGGATGATGATGACGGTGATGATGATGATGATGTTGTTGGGTCAATGCTCATGATGGCATAATGATATGTTGCACTATGCACTTAAGGCTCTCCACTTTGCACTTTGCACTCCATTGAGGTCAAGCTCTGTGATGTCATTGATATTGATGAACTTGTTTATTCATTTGTTTTTTATCGTCTTTTTGTCTTGTATGAATGTCTCGCTGCAAGCCAATTTTACCTTCTGGTATCAATAAAGTAAACTTGAACTTGAACTTGAACTTGAACGTGTATGTTTTTAAAGAAATTTCTGACACTCAACTGCTGCGACATTTTGTATGCGGCAAATTTCATCTTATAACATATATACATTATTTGAAATATTAACTATCTTGTAACTATCTATTGCCACATTGCCCATTCTGCTCTATCCAAGCCCATCGCCATGGTTACGGTACTAAGAAGCTCATATTACAAACAGAGCCCGTCTACGACGAGCCTTGCCACTCTCCATTAACCCCCATTGTATCCAACTTGGTTGCAGTTCCACCGTGATTCCACTGGGGGTGATCGTGGGCAAGTGCAGAATGAATGGGGCTCTATGGAGCTAGAAGGCTAAATTTGTCTCTTACACCTGTTGAAAAATCGCAAATACTGTTGTAGTTTCTGAAAGTTCAATATGGATTATAGGTTAAAAGTGAAATTAGCGAGAACTTATATCCTTTCGATTTCCTACAGGTTGGGCTGTTGTTGGCCATAACACGCTAGCATTTGCTAATGAATGCTGATTGGTCAGTGATGGACTGCGGCTGTTTGACACACATCTTCTGTGATTGGACGGTCGAAGTGTCAGTAGTCCTACGGAGTTACCGTAATGGCACTGTATACAGGCGCAAAGCTCAGTTTCTCCGGTTTCCGACGTTTTTTAAAGTTTCTGTATGTCATAAACGGTCTAGGAGATATCGATATGTAAAGTAGGCATGCCGAATCCTGTCGGCGCCGACATCATCGGTGTAAGAGACATCTTTGCTGTCTTCCCCGGGCTTCATTAACCTGTGGTCCATCCTGTGGGCTGCAGTGCGTCACTGAAGGCTAATGAGGCTCATTTTTGACGGCACATGGAGTGCCTGACTGTCAACACCCAAGTCCCGCCCCGCCCTACTTCTGATTGGCTAGTAGGCCTATTGTGAGAACGAAAGCTGCGCTTCTATTGGATCCAGAGAAATGTCTGTTAGATAAAGCTGGGCGAACCTAGGCTGTGTCCGAAATCACTCACTCACTCACTACTCCCTACTCACTATATAAGGAATTCAATGTAGTGGACTATTTAGTGAACTCAATAGCGGAACGCTTCGGACACTACTTCGCTCGTTGTTCGGAGCCATTAATTACATCACGTTGCTTGTCCGCAATGCATGACGGGACATATTGCCTGGTTAGTGACCGGTTAGTGACCATCGGATGTCCACTACATTTTGTGGTGAATTGTGGGATACATCCAGTGGAGTATATAGTGAATATTAATAATCACTAAACATTCGGACACCCCTACAAAATGGCGTAACCACTATGTAGCACACTATATAGTGATTAGGGAGTGATTTCGGGCGAGTGCAGAATGAATGGGGCTCTATGGAGCTAGAAGGCTAAATTTGTCTCTTACACCTGTTTATGGTTGAAAAATCGCAAATACTGTTGTTGGCGCAAAGCCACGTTTCTCCGGTTTCCGACGTTTTTTATAGTTTCTGTATGTCATAAATGGTCTAGGAGATATCAATATGTAGAGTAGGCATGCCGAATCCTGTCGGACAATCCGGCTGTTTACGACCAGGGATCCCACTTGATGGCACCTAAAGACCAAGAGAAACAGGAAACACCACTCTTAAGGAGGACTTTTCTATCAAAGTTAACATTTGTGTATACAGAGAATGTCTAATATAGCGTAGACGGGCTCTGGCCAAAGTGTCTCGAGTGTCTCGGTCTGGTCTCCGTAGATGGGCTCTGGAAATTGCCGTAAAGCAGCACCTCTTGTGATATGAAATGTGTGACGTCATCACACTTTTTGAACGGCTTTTTAGAACAGATAGGTGAACTTAAAAAAATCCCATAATCAGCTGAGTGTATTTTTTTAGCCCCCCCTTTTTGAAAACAGTATTCAAATTACTTGACAAAAAATTATTTTCAGAGAAAAGTGGATTTTTAGGCGTGTATCCCCATAGACTCCAATTCATTCTGCACTCGCCTGCGAGCGCCCTCACATGGACAGAGACGTGTTTCCGAGAACCGGAAGTTAGACAAGAGTGGCACTTCTCCCTATATTAGAGATTCTCTGGCAGCATGCTGAAATGCATACTGCGAAATCTGACCGGGTGTAGTAGAACATCCTGGTACTCTTGGCATACTGCATTTGACATACTATGTATTGGGACAAACTAATTCTTTTTTCCCCCTACTAAATAGTATAGTAGTATGAGTATTTGAACACAGGGTACAACAATCGGTTAAAAAATGATCAACAAATGCTTTACTTTGCATCATTTTTTACAGCTGTGTTAATTGATTTGAACTATGTTAAGTTTACTAAACCTGTATGGTCGTCTACAGCAATGTAAATCGTAATATTTTCTCATTTTATCTCAGATTTGACTGAGGCAGACAAACAATGATTTGTCAACAATGATTTGCCATAGCAAATAAATGGACTTATATTATTTTGTTAACTACTCTTACTTGTCAGTATCTCCTTGTGTGAATTACTTTTAAGTCTGTTACCTTCACTAAACCTGTACAGTCGTTGACAGCAATAAAATATGAATATTTTCAGTTTTATGTTGTTGTTTTTTTATTTTGACTGAGGCAGACTATGATTTTCCAAATAACTACACAAATCTGGACTCACAATATAGAGTTCTTACAGGTAATCCATGGCAAATAAATAAAACTTTGATTTCAGTTCATGGCAAATATATGGATTTCTATCTGTTAACTATCCCAAACGTACTCTCTACATATTATACATAATAAATCACACACACACTCTTTGTTTTTCCAAATGCACTTAATAACAAAATGAATTCCTTTACAACAGCAAAGAACTCCAATAGATCAGCAGGTCTAGCCATTTCTTTTCTCTGCTGTCCTTGAATACAGTCTTCACCATGGTATGCGGTGCTGCATGGGGATACTCCAGTCGATCAGAGAAAGGCGTGCGCATGTATGGCTTCCCCAAAGACAGGGACAGGAGGAAAATTTGGATGGCTAAAGTCAGCAGGAGAAATATGACCACCTTCACTGATTGTGAAAACAAAAAAATATGTGAGGTAATCATATTCAAACAATGCATCGCACATTTTCAAAGACCACACCATAGGGGAGTTTAATATTTTTTTTTAAATTAAAAACAGAGAACACAGAACAGAGAAAATAACACAAAAGCCAGGGGAAGTTGTTTGTATTAAAAGGAGATTTATAAGGTTGAGGTTGCAGAATGTAAAAAAAACAAACAAACAGGAAAAACACTTAAAAATGACCAGGAAGGTGAAGACGAACAGTAGACCAGTTAATGCCAGGCAACCCTGGAACAGCTGAAGGTTCTTCAGGACAGTGCTGCACAAGGAAGAGTGATATACAGTTGAGCACAGGAACAACAACACTGCAACAAAAATATTTTAGCTCCTAGAAGAAATCCCACTTTAGTATCTCTCTGCTTCTCTGCTCTTATCCTGCAAACAAAAGAGTGCTGAGCGCTGTCTAGTGCAAGAAATACATTCAATCAAGCATAATCAGCCACTTATGCATAACACATTTTGTTAAGTTGCCTCAGGTTCTGGTTATGTTTTATATTTGCAAAGATTTTAAACATATCTACTAAGGATATTGTGCTATCTAATACTGTGTATTCAACCACTATGTGATATATGCCAGACATGTCCATAGTGCCAGATAAAAGTGAGCTGTTGTGTGTGAGAACTGAGATGAGGTAACTCTGCAGGCACATTTTGAGGCTGACCAGTTCATTAAGACCAGCAAGGGCAAGACGAGGCTGAGAGAAGATGCAGTGCACACCATCTTTGTGCATCGCTCTGTAGTAAAAAAGAGGAAGGCCCCAACTCCACGATGCCCTCTTTCACCTGCAAACACAGGGTCCATAGCTGCTGATCACAGCTACTGTATTAAAGATGACACAGGTGTAATGTATATGTACGGAAGCCCTAAAGGGACATACCTACATACATCCTTGAGTACAGAAGCCCTAAAGGGCCATACCTACATACATTTTATTTCCTCCGTTTTCCCGTGATAACGAGATAATTCCTCCGTTTTCCCGTGATAACGAGATATTTTTCCTCCGTTTTCTCGTGATAACGAGATAATTTTCCTCCATTTTCCCGTGATAACAAGATATTTTTCCTCCGTTTTCTCGTGATAACGAGATAATTAATTCGAGATCTCGAGAAAACAAAACGATTGTCTGGTCCAGTTGTTCCCAACCCAGTCCTCAAGGACCCCCTGCCCTGCAAGTTTTTGCTGCAGCTCAACTCTTTCACACCTGATCCATGTGGGCCTCATGCTGATTGGCTGAGCCAGATCTACCTGAGCAGGGCACGCATGAAGGTGCATGGGCTTTAATTGGGTCAGGTGTGCAAGAGCAGAGCTGGAACAAAAACCTGCAGGGCGGGGGAGCCTTGAGGACTGGGTTGGGAACCACTGTCTGTTAAATCATTGCAGGAGACATCATTCAGTATAGCAATGTCAGAGGAGCAGGAGAATATCGATCACCGCATTACATATTCTTCAATCAAGGTCTGACACAGGCTGAAATGTCACGTGTGATGGAAATCTCAGGCCTATCACGTTTCATTCATTCAATTCATTCATTCATTCATTCAAAACGGAGGAAAAATATCTCGTTATCACGAGAAAACGGGGGAAATAAAATGTATGTATGTATGTCCCTTTAGGGCTTCCGTAGTTTAGGGCTTCCGTACTTTTCAAAGTCTACAATATTACAATCGAAAACTCTCATAAATATCAAATGATTAATTGATAG